>JBBBWG010027024.1:0-31739 GCA_037176905.1 Azolla pinnata | reverse complement strand
CCATGATCTTTGCTGGCCATCTCATCATATTGGCCACTTATGGGCCATGATACCTATGCATGCATGCATAGGCTGTATGCATGCATAGCATGCATATGAATGATGCATGTCCCCACCTGCAAAGCAAGCCCAAAAACAAAGAGGTCATGACACACTCATGACACTTGGGGACATGCCATGATGCATTTCGAGGTTTCGATGATGATGATTGATGATGGTGATGGTGATGATGGTGGTGGTGGTGGTGGTGATGATGATGATGGTGATGATGGTGGTGGTGGCGGTGATGATGATGATGATGGTGATGATGGTGCGCCATTCGTGATCAGCTTCCGATTAGGCGCTCCTTGCTGCATTGCCCATGTCCCCAACGCTGAAACAACGGTCGACGAAACATCGATGATCTGTAACTACAGTTATCGAGTGGGGAAGAGTCTGGAGACACATATAATTGTCGACAACGATAAGTAGCTGCAACTATCGGAGGGTGCTATACCGTATTTAGCCCCACCGGCCGGCCACTTATCAATGTCCAACACAAAATACATACACTTAATCGACGAATGTATCATCAACTCCCATCGTTTTCTTCCTTCCCGAGTCCTCTACGTCTTTGCTCGTTGGCGCTGATTATTGTTGTTGTTGTTCTTCTTCTTCTTATTATTATTATTATTATTATGATTATGATGATGATGATGATGATGATGATGATGATGATGATGATGATGATGATGATGATTCCCCCGATGTGTGCCCGCGATGTTGAAACCATGTTGAAATGCGTCGCATCGTACCGCATGCATCCACCAACCATCGGAGATGCCCCTTGATTTCGCCTTGTTTTGCTGTTGATCGGTGATTCGAACTCGCGATTTTAGAAAACTAATATACATGGGGCTCAATTGTTCAAACTCGCGATTTAAAGAAAGCTAATAATAAACATGGGGCTCGATCGCTAACCCGTTCATCCTAGGAGCCAACTAGAACGCAACCGATGCCTGCCATGTTGGAGAATAATCGCTCGCATCTTCTTCCGGAACAGTCAAGATGGCGAAGTCCAAGAGGTCGGAGGTTCGAGTCTGCACACATGCATTCACACATTGATAAATTCTGCTTCCGTGTCGCCGTCGAAAGCTTCATCACGTCGTCGTCGAGCATGCATGCATTCACCATACAATGCAAGAGATGCATGCATTCATACATGCATGGTGTTCAAAGTCAAAAGCATGGAGAATCGGAAGTTGTCCGAAGCGCGCTCCGTAATCAGCAGTTGACCTTTGCGACCCGGGCCCTCGCTATCTACACAGTCCAAATCCAGCGAGTAAGTGCGACAACTATAGCTAGATATTATCTTAGACAATAAACTTCGACGTGGCGAGATTTAGCTGGAGTGGCAGGGATCCTCTCCCCGCCTCGCAAGCCGAGAAAATGCCACGATCGGTTAATATACGTTTCCTGTTGCGATTAGTTAAATTCTTTCCGTTTGGGGAGCGGGGTAAAACTAATCGATATGTAACCTACATACATACAAATATTCATTCGAAAGATTCGAGGCACTTTGATGCCATTGATATCCGAACCCCACGTGACAACTCCGATCGCAATTTGGATTTTGTGGTGATGTCGAATATTAAGAGGCTTCCCCTGACTAGCTTGCGTTTAGCAACGAGCTTTGAAAGCCCCGAGATGGAAAAGCCGTTTTCTCATGCTCTCAAGGGTCGCGGGCACAAGTGTAACAAATCCCCGTGGAGTAGTGTGTAGTGTTGCAAATGCAAACAGGGAGTAGCTGACAAAGATCATCCACAGTTGACATGGTAGAACATGTAACTTGCTATAGTCATAACTTTGGGAACCAATTTCTAAATTGAATTTGAATGTTTTGAAGGTAGGATAAGTAGGGAAACCGATTATCGTAAGACTGGGACAACAGGTGCAAACGGCTTGAAAGTAATTATAACATGTGAAGACTCTCTTGGTGAGACTAAGTTCTTTGTTATTAGATCTGTACTTGTCAGCTTCTATGGTATAATCTAAGGTAATGATTTGTGATATATAGAACACAGATGTACTTGGATTTGTCTTCAATCCTTCACTCGAGTGTGGTTAGTGTGATTAATCACTCTTAATCCATTCTCTTCCCTCTAATCTTCTCTATAATATTGCTCATCATTAGTAAATATGTAATATAACCCATAGTATCAGAGCTCCCAGTGAGAGAAGAGTAGTCATACGTTGGCTCTACATATCGACATACTTTCTTTCGGCAAGCCAACTTGACCAAATCATTGGAATCGACCTCGGTACATATGTCAATTCACAAAACTATTGCCAAAAGCAACCTACAAAAGTCAGTTCAAACAACGCTCTACCTAACAACAAGCTTATTTAAGCAAAGATATACTATTGCTCTTTTGGTGAGCTCTTCGAGTGGGGATTGTTGTGAAAGTGTGGACACCATTAGTGTTTAGGTACTCGACAAGTTGATGAGTAAGTGTGAGGCAAGCTGAAGTCCTTATATGTTACAATCCGTGGTGATACAAGCTTATACCATAAAATGGAAGTCTTGCCTCCTATTTATATAAGTGAGAAATGAGTGATTTCGCATATAGACCATTCTTATACTTGAATTCTCTCGCTCATTAGCCCTCTCACACAAGCCTTTGTATATATACTCCATAAAAAAAGCCTTAGAAAAAATTCTTAACTAACATAGGAGAGACCAATAGAGTCAAGAAATTTGCTTTGCGTATTTTGTGGCACACTATTGCCAAATTCAACCGGAAAACTCTAGATCTTGTGGTACTTTCATATTTAAACTATTGCATGTTGTAATGAATTTTGTTTTAACATCCAAAAATTCTCCTTAACATTCTTAGGCATCACTGCATGCTTCTACAAGTCATGTAAAAAAGACAAACTTTTTCATTTACATAAAATAAATCAATATCAATCATTGATACATCAATCTATCTTTCTTGTTATATTTTAATATATTTTCGATTCCGTCCTGCCATTAATTTTACTATTAATTTTGCGATCATATAATTTACTGCCTCTGATCGTGACGATTACAATTTTGTTGTTCTCCATGTCTCCATCTCCTTTGATCTCCTTGGTCCTCTTTTTCAATCATCTCTTACGAGTCCTTTTGTTAAGGTCAACCACTGGCCATGGTCACAGACTAGAACACCCATGAACGCATAAAGCAATTTTCTAATATCGAGTGGTCGCAATGGCATGTAGAAGACCAATTGCAGATGTTTTCTGCAATCCCATCTGGCATTTTGGATGGGCGGCCTTAAGGAGACATACTGCAATGGAATGTAGACATCCACGACGATGCATCACATCAACCAACCCTTTCTATCTTGAAAAAGTCCACGGGCAAGTTGATGGAGAGAATCAATCCATGGACATCGAGGCAGTGGACCACAGCAGCAGCTTGCCGTGTTCGACAACAACTTAAAAACGGAAGGCCGAAATGCACTGAAAGGTCTCAACGGCACAGGACCATGTAGCCTCTATTGTGCCTCCTTGCAACTAAAAGAAAGAAAGAAATATATACTGGCATCTCAAAAAAACAATGATAAATTATCAATGTGATCATCTAATACTGTTACTTATCAATGTGATTATCAAAAACGATGGACGTGTTTTTGATCTATTGAACGCCTGCTAGCCAAATCAAAGCTCTTTCCCACCCTCACATTTGGCCAATGCATATGCATTCATGTGTGTGTGTGTGTGTATGTATATGCATGTGCATGAATGTGTGCATATATGCATGTGTGTGCGCGTGCGCGCGCACGTGTGTGTGTGTGCATGTGCATGTATCTATACATTTCCTCAAGACTCCATCGCCCAAAGAAGAAGTAGAAGAAGAAGAAGAAGAAGAGTTTGCAAGCAATTATGATTCTGATGATTTCATATTTTTTTGCTTGTGTTACCTTTGACAAAGAAATTACTTGATCAATTGACTATGTTCTCCAGGGTACATTATGGAAGAAAGAGTCTAACATTGATATCAGTTGGGTTTAATGGCTTTATATACATATCCCGAAATATTTACGAGTAAGTTTACTCAATTTGGAAAATCATAGTTATTTATAGTTATTTGAACGTTTAATCTCTTGAAAGAGATGTGTTCAGGTTCTCGACCATGAGCATAGATAATTTGTTATCTTGTGGAGAAGGTGAGGATATAACATAGTAAGACAAAAATTACAACGTCATGGTGTCATGTTATTAATAGCACTCAATCATCTAAATGTTTAAGATTCTTTTATTGTTCAGCATTCAGTGGTCTTTTGGCAAGAAAAACTTATAGTTGCTCAATTGGAAACCACACGAACATAGAAAAGATTTTCAACCCTTTGCTAGCAGAGGTGATAACATCTTCAAGATTTTTACAATGGGATGGAAAAGACAATTTAAAGTTGGAATTTAACAGAATGGCGAAACCAGGTTTGGCAACTGTAGAGGATGGCATTTCAGAGTCACGGAGGCAGATGATGGCTTTTCGAACTGTGAGAAGTAGATTTCATACACCTCCTCGATATGGTCAGATTCGTCAATCAATATTAGAATTGTCTATTTTATCATAACGATTCCACAATTGGTGGTGGAAAAATCGTAGAAAGATTGGCTTTTTTATAACCAGAAATCATTATTTGCAATAAACACTAATGATATTTACCGTAAGCTAAAATTAGAAGAACAAAGAACAAAGAACAAAGAAGAAGAAGAAGAAGAAGAAGACGAAAGAAGAAGAATAAGAAGAAGAAGAGCTCGTCTTCGACGAGTTCGAGGTAGCCCTGTTCATCATCGTCAAAGGACTACATCTCGCCAGAAATCCTCCGGACCTGATCGCTTGGCCCCACGGGATGGGCAAGATGCTGCAGAGTCCCGATGTGGTGGTGTCGCGCTCAGTAAGCCGATCCCATCTTTCCTCCTCCTTCCTCCTTTCTCTTCCTACTGCTCTGTTCCTGGCGTCGTAGCTTTTTCAGAAGTCATTGTCCCATCCATGCCTTAGGGATACGTTCTTCTTCCTCCCTTGCTTCCCTCATTGCTGAAATTCTTCTTTCTCGTGTTCAGAAACGTGCCAATTTGGTTACATCTCTAAATGGCAAATGCATTCTAGTTACTGATAGGTTATGTACGTTTAATACTGTTTTTGCCAGGTATGCCACCTAAATTTCTCTTTTTCCCCCTTCTCACACGGGCTTTTCTTTACGCTCTCTCTTGCAATCATCGTAGATAATGATTCTTTCCGCGTTTCATAGGCTCAGTGTCAGACCGCCCTTTCACGTCTCTATTGCATGTTTGAGCAGTGAAATGGTGATCGATGAATATTGGATGTCCTCAATTCTTTATGCGTTTATTTGATAATCATGTCGTGAATGCATCCACACAGTCTCCTTTTCACCTCATCTGTTTGAGAGCAAATCCAGGGGGTTGTTGTTTAGTAAAAGAAGATAATGGGGCAATTCTTTGCTCATATTCACATGCTCAGTGTCCAATTTCAATATCTATACGATATTGCTTGTGCAGCTACATAGTGGTCAATGCATATTAGATGTGATCAATTTATGTATTTATTTTGGTGATCACATGGTAGATACATCCACTCAGCCTCCTTGTGTCTATTTTGAGAGCTGGCGAGGAGTTTTAGGAATGATAATCCAAGGGTAATCTGGGTGACAAACGAAGATAATAAATGTGCTATTCAAATGCTCAATATATGTGATCTTTGACTGGTTACATGGTGATTAATGCATATTAGATGTCCTCAATTACATATGCATTTTATGATTATCACATGGTTAATGCATCCATTCAGTGTCAAGAGCTGTTGGGTTGTTAACAAAGACCCAGGGATAGCTGAGAGATAAAAGAAAAAGAACTGATGAGTGTTATATGGGCTTTTTAAACCCTATTCAGATCGTTTTGTCAGTCCTTGTGCTATCTTTTTAATATGCTTCTTGCTTTCTCAGCCAATGATGGTGCTGCTATCTTGGGGCAAATGGATGTGGAAAACCAGATAGGGAAAGTAATGATGGAGCTATCTAGTTGTCAGGATTATGAGATTGGCAATGGAACGGGGGAGTTGTAGTTATTGCAGGCGCATTGCTAGAGCAATATGAACTGCTGTTGGACACAGGAATTCGCCCAATTCGTATTCTTGAAGTCTATGATTGACCTCCCAGATAGCTGTTGAGAATCTCGCCAGCGCTCCCGAAAAGTTTGAATTCTCTTCATGAAGTTTCGGGCCCCTTGTGCATATGCATGACATCACTATCATAAAAAATGTATATTAAGAGTATGGCCATTACTCTATAATTTTCACACCTGATGAATTAAAAGCCAAAAGAGTTGTTCTCTACCTGTGTATGTTAAAAAAAATCAATCGATGTAAGCGATGACTAGCTGATATTGCAGTAAAAGCAGTTCTATCTGTCGCTAATCTTGAGAGAAAGGATGTAAATCTAACCTGATTATAGTTGAAAGAAAGTTCGGGGTTAAACTTGAAGAATACAGAACACTGGAGGGTATTGTTGTGAACAAGCATATGAATCATCCTCAAGTGCGGAAACATATTGAAAATGTGAAGATTTGCAATTTTAACCTTTCGAGCCTCCAAAACCAAAAACCAAAGTTAAGGTGGACATTTTCACTGTCGAAAAGTTTGAAGCGTTACGAGAGCAGGAGAAGGAAGTATTTTGATGATATGGTTGAGCTTTGCATGGTAAGTTAATCCATTTGTGGTAAAAACTCGGAAACACCCCTGAGTTTTCTCAAGTTGCCACTTTCTTGTATCATTGGAATTAGGCTGGATTAGTGTGGGAAAAAATTCGTTGGAATAACCAAGGACCGAATGCTGTACATTGAGCAATGTCCCATTCTGAAACGCTGACTATCTTCATATGAGGAGGTAAGGGTTATTGTCATCTCAATGGTTGTAATTTGCTTTATTTGTCGATTGCCTATTTAGATTAATGAATGTTGGTTCTTGTTGTTACTGATAGATTTGGATACTCCATTGCTCATTTTCTGTGCACTCAAAGTAGTTGAAGAGTTGAGGTGGGGGTTTCAGATTTTCTGTTCATGTTCATTATACACTATGCCATACCTTTTATCTTCAGCTTAAAGGTAACTTGAATTTTAGCGGGCATGCATGGTAATGACACTGACTTCGTCTGATTCCACATTTTTCCTTGTTATTGAGCCGACCTGGTTTCTTTATTCATGTTTTTAGCACTGTTTCTACTCTTACAGTTTTGTATATGTTTTTGACGAATGCAGACAAATAAATGATTATTGAGGAAACCAAACGCAGTATACATGATGCTCTTTGTATTGCTCGAAATTTAATCTGGAATAATGCCATTGTTTATGGAGGAGGTTCAGCTGAAATCTCTCGTTCCCTTATCATTGAGGCTGCAGCTGACAAGATTCCAGGGATTGAGCTAGAAGGTGTTGTGATCCACGCTTCAATTTGTCTAGAAATATAAACTTTTAGGGTAGTTTTTATCACAGTTTTCTCACATACCATAGATTTGAGATTACTGTGTGTCTTATTACTCTGTTTCACGCTTAAATGTAGAAATGCTGAATGAACTTTCTAGGGGTTGAGCAAATAGGTGTTCTGGCCCACTCATTAAGAATCTCAAGAAGTAAAAAATTTTAGGTGACACTCTTTAATCACATACTGTAGGTTTTAGATCATATGGCTTATTACTCTGTTTTCGATTGATAAACTGTAATATGCAGAAATGCTGCTTGCAATTAAGACCACCTGATCGTTAATTTTTATTCAATTAAATTTTTGGGTAAGCCTAGAAGAACTCTAGTTTTCGGCACATCATTCCCACAAATTGCTGACGTTATTACTGTGCTTTTGGTAATGTACTCTTAAAAGTAGAAATGTTTGAATCCCAAGCTTGCAATTATGATGATTAGTTTCTAAATAAAGGCCGTTATTCTTATTTCTGTTATTTATATCGATCTGTATTGGTATCTAACAACTCCTTGAAACATAATGTTTAGGTTTCAATCATGTGCCACTGTTGATACTTCCCAAAGTTTTGTCGCTGAGGTTAAAAGTTTATACTAAACAGAGCTATCAATGAAATTCTAGAAATCTTTATCCCTCAGAACTTGAATTTTGTCTAGTATTAACGAGAGAGAGAGAGAGAGAGAGAGAGAGAGAGGTGGCACCATCAATACCTTACGGTACAGCAAGTCAAGGTGATTAATTGTTTTTCCTAATGAAAACTCATTTACTTTGGTGGGGGTGAACTTTTGAACGTTGCTGACAAGTTTTAGAACAATTGACTTTTAACAATGTTGGAACCAACAGTATGAAAGAACAAAATGTGTGGAACTTTGATAGGAAGCAGCAGCAGATCCTGCTTGCGACACGGGTTGTTAAAATGATTTTGAAGATTGATGATGTGATCACGCCATCCAGCTATATAGCAAATAGACAAGAAACACCTGCAAAGTTCTGCGATCATCACAAGCTTTCAGGGATTTGGAAGAGTTAACCAAGTCATTCTGTTTAATCTGGGTCGTGTGAATCATCTGATGGCCCAATTTGTTACCTGTAATCTGGTTCAGGGATTTGGAAGAGTTAACCAAGTCATTCTGTTTAATCTGCATCGTGTGAATCATCTGATGGCCCAATTTGTTACCTGTAATCTGGTTCAGGGATTTGGAAGAGTTAACCAAGTCATTCTGTTTAATCTGCATCGTGTGAATCATCTGATGGCCCAATTTGTTACCTGTAATATGAACGTATACATCATAGATAATATTTTCAATTTTGGGATGATTCTTTGAGCAATTTCTCTGCCAGCATTTGTTTCGGTACTGAAAAAAAAAATCTCGAACATGTCGGTATAGTATTACTAAGATCTCTATTTTCTATGCGCACGATTTGCAATGTGCATCGAGCAACTTTGATCAGATGCATGTTAATCTGGTGAGGTGGAGCAAAACATCAGATCAATCACGCAGAGAAATAATAATCATTGTCCAGAGTTCGGAATTTACCAAGCAGAGGATTGGTTTTTGTTTTTCTTTTTTGTGTATCTGAAATTGTCTGTTTGTGCTTTTGTACTCGTTTGCACGAAAAGAGCTATTTCAAATTTTAATGCATGCTCCTTCCTCAGACACTTTCATCTGCTAACTTGCGTTTAAGGTTTCTGGACTCGTGATTACTTTCTAGAATCAGAATTTGACAAATGATTTGACAAATGATTAGGCATTCGCTGCGTAGATTTCCAAGTAAAAAAAACAGTGGGGCCCAAATGGGGGGATCAAATCAGCTAGATTCCCGAGGCTGTCAGAGATTAGAATAGAACATGGATCCCTTTCTTGTGTGCCTCTCAAACTGTGTCATGGAGCATGACGGTTGGTTGCATTTAGAAAACCACCCAAATTGAGGACCAATGTCAAATCTAAGGTTTTTTGCCATGGAGGGCTTTGTCAAATTTTGCAGACAAAGATTTAGACCAGTTTCTGGGAAAATGAACACAAAAGATTAGAGAGACAAAGACAAAGATTTAGACCAGTTTTTTTCCATGGAGGGCTTTGTCAAATGGAAGTGCTTGGGCCTTGCCCGCCCAAGCACTTCCATTAATCTATCTCGAACCATGCTCGATTCGATCATTTGGTAACACATGTAGGGATTGAAAGCTTCTGAGCAAAAAGGATTGGAAGCCGTTCTCAAGGAAGAAGCCTTTCAGAAGGGAAACAAATAGCTGTCTGTAGCAACTTGAGCTTGAGCAAATGGGAAGAGATCCACAGTGCACCCAAGATCTCCAAGCTTCTTTTCTTTTATTCCATGATTCCTAGCAAAAAAAAGGAAACGAAAGCAAAAGAAATCCCTAAACCGATTACAAGTGGGGGGGCCCAGATTGGGTGATTCTGACATTGGAATACGTATATGTACAGCTGCAGGAGGTAATGGATCAATCCAATGCCTCCAAGCTCCTCAATCCACCTGCACCAAACAAGCTGTTTGCGGCTGAGGATCAGATCAGATCAGAATTCCGACCCAGAATCCAACTCCCAGGGCTTTCAGGGTTTCTTGAAAGGGATTTTGGTTTGGGAGAGGGAAGGGGGAGATGATTCCATTCTTTCCATCATCATCCTCCTCCTCCTCCTCCTTCAGCACCATCATCATGATCGTAGGCAGCAGCAGAAAGCTGAGCCAAGAATGGCTTTCTTGTGTATCCATCCGTGATTGTAGTGTAGCTTGCAGGAAGAAGAAGAAGGAGGAGGAAGGAGGAGGAGAGGGAGCAGGGAGCAGGTTTCATGGCGGTGGAGGGGAGAGGCAAGAGCCTGTGAGCTGATGAACGAGCAGGTGGTTGTTGAGGAAGAGATGCGCCACATGGGGGCTTCCCTGCACGAGGAGGCGCTTGATCTTGGCGGCCATGGAGCGCGTCGAGCTCTTGAGCTTCGATCTCATGGCCACTCCCAGGCCGAGCCTGCCATTGCTCGTCATCGTCTTGCTCCTCGCCGCCCTTTCTCCTCCTTCTTCTGCTTCCTCCTCCTCCTCCTCCTCCTCCTTCGCCCTCAGCAGCAGCGCAGACGCTGCTGCCATGGCCATGGCTTCTTGCACCTCCTCCTGCTCCTCGGGCGCCACATGCCTCCTCCTCCACTTCGCCATATCCATCCTCATCCACTCGTCGCACTCGTACTCTACTGCATTTCTCCCTCCCCCTCCCCCTCCCCCTCCTCCTCCTCCTCCTCCTGCTCCTGCTCTTCTTCCCACCGCATTCTCCTCTTCTCTTTCCTCCTCCTCCTCCTCCTCCTCCTCCTCCTCCTCCTCGTGCAGCGTGTGCAGCCGCCCGTAGCTGAAGCTCCCCGCCGGTAGCCTGCCCTCCCCGTAAAACTCATCTGAGGAAGAAGAAGAAGAAGAAGAAGGAGAGTAGGAAGAAGCCAACGACGAGAAAGATGAGCGGGAATACGAGGAGGAGGAGGACGAAGACGAAGACGAAGACGAAGACGAGGAGGAGGAGGAGGAGGGAGAGATGGCGATAGATCTACTACCCCTCGTTTCCTGGACGGACAGCCCGATTCCTCCACCGAAGCAGCTCAGCAGAGACGGACCTTGCATCAAGCTTTCCATGGAAAGAAGAAGCAGAAGAAGCAGAAGAAGAAGGAGAAGAAGAAGGAGAAGAAGAAGAGGAAGAAGGAGAAGGAGAAGAAGAAGAAGGAGATGGAGAAGAAGCGGCAGCAGCAGCAGCGATGGAGCTCTCTGATTCTCTGCAGCCTCCCCTGTTTCTTCTTCTTTCTTCCTTCTTCTTCTTCTTTCTTCTTTCTTCTTTCTTCGTCTTCTTCTTTCTTCTTCTTTTTCTTTCGTCTTCTTCGTTCTGTTTCTTTTCTGTGTTTTTTTTTGGCATTTTACAGTTTTCCATATTTACGTTTCTGCCCCTCCCTTTTTCTGTTTTTTTATTTCTTTTTTCTGCTTTTTTTGTTTTTTCTTTTGGAATTTCACTTTTTGGTTTTTGCTTTTGCTTTTTTTTACCCTGCCCCCCTCCAAAAAAAACAAATAGAAAAACCAAAATACAAGCACATACCAAATACCTGTATTGTACACATCAAATACGTATTTTCATCTTTGAGGGAGAATCGCCAGAAGAATACGCCCGACAAATCTTGCGAATTACGCTGTTTTTTCTAACGCCCGGAACTGCCGCATGTTTGCTGTAAATCGTAAATCGGGGGCCGTCGATCTCAATCGCCTAATCCAATTTCCAGGCGATTATGCGATGTAATCGACGCTCCGTTCTCGAGATTAACCTTCTGATTTGGGTTGAAATCGAGTTTTCAGGTACCCAGACCTTTGATAATTGCATCGCAAGGTGGTCAGAATTAGGACTTAATCACGCGAACGCACGTTAGGAAATTAGAAGCAGTAAGACTAGGCATTAATTTGTCGTTTCCAATCGTAGTAGGCGCTAAAATGCGCTTGTTTTTTTTTTGTACGTAATTTTCGAGCTTAATTTATAAACATCGGAAATCGTTTTTTTACTAGGGCTACATTATCTACTTTGCGTTTGATTTATGTTCTACGATTCTAAGATGTTTATTATACGCTTGTCGACGCCGAAGAAACGGAAAGACAGAGAGAAACGTTGGTGACACGGACGTTTAATTAGCCGTAAGCTTGTACGATTATTTAACGTATTTGCAACGTACTTGACCCCATATTTAACGTATTCAGCTCACGTATTCGAACCCTAACCCCATATTTAACGTATTTAACTAACGCCGTTCGACGCATCTAACGACACTCTGCTCGAATACGTATTCCATAATACTTGTAAAATATAGAGTATATGTATTGTACGTGTACGGTATGGTACGTATGTAACATCATTGATGCATATATACGCATATACATACATACGTGCATACATACATATAGACATGCATACGTAGATTATAGGAAACGATCCTTCAAGGGGGGGCATCTGCTCTGGGCCTTTTTTTTATGGTTTTGTTTAATCCCTTCCAAATTTACCCCCCGCCCCGATCCAATCTGCACGCATCTGCTGACGATCTGCATGTACACAGTACTACTACCCTCCCCATCATTGCATCTGAACACATCTCGGCCAAGAACTCCGTCTGTTGCTTCTCCGCTTGTTCTCGTGACTGGATACGATCTGTGCCTCGTAATTCTGTAGCCTGAGGCCCAAGGCATCATCATCAGTATGATCACAACATCAGCATCGTATGCGTATGCATATATGTATGTGTGTATGTATGTATGTATGTATGTATGTATGTATGTATGCATAGGTTCTTTGCTGCTTGATTTCTGTAGACTCTGCTCTGCGACCCCATGCTTTTGCTTGCTTAGCTAATCCTCGAGTTAAACGAGAGCGATTTACTTTGTCGAGCTTAGTTCAATTAAATGAAAACCCCCCGATTACTGCTTCTCCAGGCATAGATCGGCTTTTTATCGTTGCGGATAAAATGCAGTAGCCGGTGCCGATTCGATTCATTTCACAGTCTGGTGACTTGTTCATACTCGGAGGAGCAGGGAAATTCACAGTCACCCTAAACCCGAAACGTTGTGGAACCAGATCCCTTTTAACCCTAAACCCTAAACCCTAAACCCTAAGCCTCAGAAACCGCTTTGAAAGCTACCATGTGAGCCTCCATCTGGTCACATGGGCATTTGTCCCCATTAATGAAAAGCAAACAATTGGGGTTAGTAAGTAACTTTAGAGTTGGGGAGAAGTACATAATACATACACACACACACACACATCTTTTCTGGTTTCTTTTTTTTTACACATTTGCACACCTTTTGTTTCGTTTCATCGTATGGATCGGAGAGCCCCTGCGATCGATCGATCACGCGGCGCCCGATAATGTTTAGCGGGCGAGGGAGGGGCCTCCTCCCACCACCAGCCGCCAGCACAACACGACATCCGTGTTTTTAAAAATCTATGGTGAAAAAGCCCCGCGTTTTTATCGGCACTCTCAGCATGTGCGCCGAGCTTGGTTATGCGAGACTTTGCCATGGTTTTCCGAAAGAAAAAGAGAAAGAAAAACTTCCTCTAGTACATTAAGCTTTAGGGTGTAGGGTTCAGGGTTCAGGGTTTAGGGTTGTTTAGGGTTGTTTAGGGTTTAGGGTTTAAGGTTTAGGGTTTAAGGTTTAGGGTTTAGGGTTTCAGGTTATGCGAGACTTTGCCATGGTTTTCCAAAAGAAAAAGAGAAATAAAACTTCCTCTAGTACATTAAGCTTTAGGGTGTAGGGTTCAAAGACTTTGCCACGGTTTTCCAAAAGAAAAAGAGAAAGAAAACTTTCTCTAGTACATTAAGCTTTAGGGTGTAGGGTTGAGGGTTTAGGGTTTAGGGTTGTTTAGGGTTTAGGGTTGTTTAGGGTTTAGGGTTTAAGGTTCAGGGTTTAGGGTTTAGGGTTATGCGAGAGTTTGCCATGGTTTTCCAAAAGAAAAAGAAAAAGAAAACTTCCTCTAGTGCATTAAGCTTTAGGGTGTAGGGTTCAGGGTTAAGGTTTTAGGGTTGTTTAGGGTTTCGGGTTTAGGGTTTAGGGTTTAAGGTTCAGGGTTTAAGGTTCAGGGTTAGGGTTTAGGGTTATGCGAGACTTTGCCATGGTTTCCTCTAGTACATTAAGCTTTTGGTGTAGGGTTCAGGGTTTAGGGTTTAGGGTTTAGGGTTGTTTAGGGTTTAGGGTTCAGGGTTTAGGGTACATTAAATAGATTTAATGGGAAATTCCTAAACAACTCCTAACATTCTAAACGCCTACTAAAACTAGAAATTGCAAATTCACGTCCAATTTTACATCGCTAACCAATCAACTCTTTAACCTCTTCTCGCTAAACGGTTCTATTTTTTCTCGCACTGATCGTTCTCTTCTGAGTTCTCATATGTTCATCGATCCAGAATCTTTTCTACTGCTACTTACGAATTGCATTCTATTTCCTATTGTTGTTTACCAATCGATTCCGTTACTACTAGTACTATTCGATCAACAAAGTTGACATAATTCTTGAATCCAATCAATCAATTAATTGGGCGTCAACTTGTAACAAGAGATAAAAGAAAACAGAGCGTTAATCCGTAAATTTCTAATTTTAATAGGCGTTGAAACGTAATCAATAAATTGGATAGGTAGTTGATACTACTATTGTTTACTGTTGTTTCCTAAAGATGTTCTTTGAAGAAAAACACATTGAACAGACCTTCCCAATATTAATTTAGATGCTTAACAGAAATATGAGATGGAGAACAGAAAGAATAATGTTGTTATTAGAGGCATGCAATAGGATGAATTGGAGAATGCACTTTCTCTTTCAGTGAGTATCACAAAACTCTTTGAAGCGCACTTTATTTGCCATGCATGATGTTGCAGTATATGCAACACATAGAGTTGGCAAGAAGAGATTATAAGGTGCATCATGTCGAGCCATTGTATGTGTAATTTTGGACGAACATAAAAAAGTTATAGTTATATATAGTAGTAAGGTATAGCTAAAAGATATAGATCTTTTTGTAACAGAAGATTGAACCCCTAAAGAGCAATCACGTAGAATGCAAGCATATGCTAATAGAAAGGCTGATTAAAATGTATAGTAAGTAATGATCCATGGGACTAAATGTCCATATGTTTCAAGTTTGCAAATCATGTTTTGGATTTGTAGAGATCATCCATGGAATAAAGGATTAAGACTTAGTGATGTATCTCGAGAGATTGATATTATATTTTTAACGGAAACTTGGGAACATGATATAAAACGCATACCCATGATAGAGAGCTACCTTGTAAAATCTCTATGGGCTTTGTCTAGAGGTGACATTGGAAGAGTAAGAATAACATGCATTTTTCGTGAATGCTTATGCTGAGATAGTCACATCAAAGTATGTAGATTTGATGACTATGAAAGGTAATTATGGATAGAGGTTACACTGGGGATAGAGAAATTTTATATGGCCGAAACATATTATGTATCTTTGATAAATGCCTTTGCAGTTGACTCTCTATCATTAAACTCTGATCATAAGCCTTTATATTTAACATCATATTAACAAAATGCATAGGTCCACTGAAAGAGGAAAGAAAATGAATCATTTGTCCATGTTATAATAAACCTAAGATGTATGCAATGCAAGTTGAGAATCGCATGACAAATCTTTCCCTAAGTGAAGATATCGATGCAAATTAAAAACAACTAAAAGGGACTATCTTTGAAGTAAACTACCAATATCTTAAGTTACATGTGAGCGGACAAAAGATATTTAATTTTCCATGCAATTCTTGGTTTGATGAAAAATGTAAAATTTATCTCAAGGCATTTAAGCTTGCAAAGGAGGACAAAGAAAGAGACGTAGCACGATGTCAATATCAAAGAGTTATAAGAAGAAATACATGCAATACTACCAAATGTAAGAAAGGAAAAAGGCAAATATGTTCAAATCTAAGCCAAGGATAGCATGGAGACAACTATCATAGATCAATCTATTAAACAAGGTTCTCCAAAAAATTGGCTCATGAATTAGATTGAATCAATTTATAAAGTTGGAGATAAAAATGAATTATCCTGTTATTGTACAATCCCGGTGAGCTCAACTATTGTTAGATTATATAACACTATAATAAAGCAAAAGATTAGTGCATGGGCTGAAAGCCAGAATAAATGAGCACTTAGACAAGCAAGCTTCCAACCAAAACACTACACAAATGAATCACTTGGTCATTCTTGTTGTAATTATGGAAGAAATTGATGTCAAGGAAAGATACTCTATTGTTGTTTTGTTAACTTCAAGAAAGCCAGTGTCAAGAAGTGAGCAAATGGTTGAGATTGGAATGGCATCAAAATATAGAGTTGCTATTGCACGTCGTGTAAAGGAGTTAAATGCCAATTAAAAAACCAACCACGACTTTTCGAAATATTTCTTGAGTAATATGGGGGTCGTCCAATAGAGATGTTGGGATTACAAAGAGTATATAAGCATATTACCATGGTTGAACATCTGTCAAAATCATAGATTACCATATCTTGCTTGGAATGGTGGATGTAAATTACAAATGACCTATAAGAGCAAAATATGATTTTCGAGGTGGGTGGTGGATATATAATAGAATATGAGTGTCATTTGCTCTCGACTTGCCCCACATATGGAATGATTCCTGAAAGATTTGATGACATACTAAGAGGTTGTGATATCTTGAGTGTGCTACCTTTTTCTCTCATTGATTGCTTTCATCCAACCTCTTGTAAGTTCTCATGTTCATTGATCCCTAATCTTTCTACTGCTATTTATGAATTGCTTCCTGCTGTTGTTTGCTAATCGATTCCCTTACTACTCTCGTTGATCAACAGAGCTAATGTAATTTCAGAACCTAATGAATTTGGTGTGGATCAATTTTAACCATAAACCTGGTGAGTGAATATGCAATTTCTAAACATGAATACCTTCTGAATCTCTCTCTCTCTCTCTCTCTCTCTCTCTCTCTCTCTATTATTTGCATTGTTCAGCCAAGTTTGTGATGCATCAGATGTGTAGGTTTGAACCTTAGAGAAGTAATGTCCTTCTTTTAGATACAAAGGAAGCATCATTAAGGCTGTTAAATATGTGAGCCTAATGAAGGAAGACAGAAAGCATTGTTTTGCAATGCAAAGAATGACATGTGGTAGATCGTTTTTTAGAAAGGGATGGACGTCGTGGCACCTCAAAGTGAGGTGAGGCTCTTTGATGCATTGGTGCAAAGCGTGGTATTATATGGAATATCTGAAAGTTTACTTTGATGAAGGACTAGGATGTTTTCATGATGTTGAGACAATTTAACAGGCGGGATATGGAGGCAATTTTCCAAGATGAAGATAATACTATGTCTCAGAATGGCTGATTCTCGACTAGCCCCAGTAGTTGCTGAGGCACTATTTCAAGGTATAATGCAAGAACGGTTATGGTCAAAATGCACAAACAAACATAAACTGAAACCTGACTAAAGTGAGAATCTGCACCAATGTCATCAAATTGTGTGATGGAAGAACATGGTTCTTCAATACCACACACAACCCACAGCTCATAGTTCTATCTTCTACCAGGCCTCATGCTATTTTGTATGTTAGCAGGTTTCTTATGGGCTTGAATATGTTGCAATTCCTAGAATAGTCTGACTGAGCAGCATCCATGATATGAAAGTGTTGTTGCATGCAACAGAAATATTGCATGAGAAGTCACTGTCAGGTTTACAATCTGTTCTCAAGAATGATGAACGATCTCTGTATTTACAATCTTTACTATGAATCAAATAGTCCTCTGAGGCATGTGTATATACTCTTGCATTAAAAGTTGCCAGTATCTTTTATCTGTCCTTATTCTCCAGTGAGGTTTATGTGTCATACTGACACAACTTTCACCTATCCAGACTTAGGATAAGGCATTATGCATCATCTACCCAGGTATGATTGCTGGTGTCTGTTATTGAAATGCTTTGACGTTTTTCATCGCAAAATCTGCATTATTTTGATTACGTATAAATCCATCTCTTGCCATGTCTTTTCTCAAAACCTATGTTATAATCTCAGCAATCCTGTAGGCCTACAGGATTGATCTTTTAAAAAGTATGTATGAAGGTAGTCATGATCAGGTTGCTCCACTCGAAGATGAAAATACTGAATGTGTGAAAATGCAAAGGAGCTTTTATGATTGATTATTTTGAATGAACACTTGGGCAGATAAGCAGGAGACGAGCATTGGAGCATCTTAACCAGGTGATTTTCCTATTTACCATGAATGAATCAAATAGTCCTCTGAGCATGTGGTTACATTCTTACATCAAATAGTTTGCCGGTATCTGTTATCTGTCCTCTTTCTCCAGTGAGGTTTATGGGTCATACTGACACAAATTTCACGGATCCATCTTCTTATATAAGGGATTGTGCATCATCGCCCCAGGTATGATTGCTGGTATCTGTTATCATAATGTTTTGACGTTTTCATCGTAAATTCCGCATTTTGAGTACGTATGCATCGATCTCTTGCCATTTCTTTTCTCAAACCTATCAAATGCTGACCACCAGGTTTGTTGTAACGTACCCGCAACAAATCCTGTAGGCCTACAGGATTGGATCTTTTATCAGTATGTGTAAAGCCAGTCATGATCATGTTGCACCACTTAAAAAATGAGCTTTGATGATTGATTATTTGGATGGGCACTTCGGCAAAATATGCAGGAGATGTATATGTCCATCTCTTGCCCAGGTATGATTGCTGGTGCCTGATGTTTTCATTGCAAAATCTACAGGATTAAATCTTTTAAAAGCATGCGGCAAAGCTAGTCATGATCATGATGAAAATACACCCGAATGTGCGAAAATGCAAATGAGCTAGTTATGATTGATCTTTCTCAAAAGTATGTGTAGAACTAGTTATGATTTGATTATATTTGAATGGCTCGACCGCAAACAGGTAATTTCCCTTCACAACTAAACTCTCATGAGTTTATCGGGGTTTGAAATTGAAGGGAAAATTCCGGCAGCGTTTTAAAACCCTGGTTAGATCTTGTTCAGGAAGCTCTTCTTTGATATTCCAATTTTGTAAAAGTTTTGTTGCCCTGCTAATTTGGACACACCCATGACTGTCTTGAGCCCTAAAAAAACCAGTCCCCACCATTTGGAAGATAAGGCTGGAATGAAGCTTGGATGCATGGTATCTTTTGCTCCTTCTCCTTGCACAAAGCATTAACAAAAAAGAAAAAGCCTACGTTGCTCCGCTTCTCCGGATCCAGAATTCCCAAAGATGGGTTTTTTTCTCTCTAGATTCGCCGCTTTGAAAAATGGTAATCGAGTCGCTGTGTGTGTGATGTGGTCTGTAGGAGGGGGAGCGGCTTTCCGCCGAGGGTTTTTCAAAAGCTGATCATTACTGACATGGGCATTAGATATCGACTCGTACATCGGTGTCTGGTGGTCCTCTCTCGAGGCCACGAAGAGCCCACGATGTACATTGTCTTCTTTTACCTTGGGGGGGGGGTTTTGGCTGGTAAATCTGGCGATCTGACCAGAGTCATTTCGATCGATCCCCCGCCCTGAGTCATTTCTAGTTGCCATTACAATGTATTGTTCGATCGGGCGTACAATGCGTCATTCATCGCCAAGAGATAAAGATCATAGCCCCAGGAAGAAAGGTTCTTAGATCATTCCCATGCAAACTACACTTTTGGGCCCTTCCATAACACACATTTTGAAGGGACTTGGATTATTGTTGGTGTATATTACTATTGGATACTGTATAGACATGCACACGTACGCGCATACATACATACATACATACATACATCAACATTAGATGTGACACAATGCAGACACATTCATACATAGTAGAGACATCCATGCACGCGTAACGTACATACGTACATACATACAACATGTATATCGATATGTATGCATGCATGTACATCCCATTGTCAACATGTTTGTATGTATGCATGCATCGACATTTGTCTGCCTTGCATGAAGGCATATAGCATATAGTGATGCATGCACATCAACATGCGATACATGCCTCACATGAAGGCATACATACATGAAGGCATATGCATATAGCGATGCATGCACATCAACATGCGACGCATGCCTTACATGAAGACTTACATGCATGAAGGCATATGGATATACATACACTTACATATGGATATCCTTACATTGTCATGCATCTTTGAAAATACACACTTACATAATCGAGCGTAAATAGGCTTCATACAATATGGGTTTCATCACGTCTCCAGTTTCGAGGCTTGCTAGTGATTCAATCGATCTGTGATCCGATTCCTCTACGAAAGACAAAGATGGACATTAGGATTGCACAGGCACAGATGATTCGTAACAATAACCATACCTTTCTTAAGTAAATTTGCATCCGACGATTTTCGGAGCAATTCAGCATCGACACCGCCACCTTCTGCACCCTGTGAAGGTGGTCTGATTGCATTCGATATATAACTGAAGAAGCAATAGGCCTGTGACTCGTCAAGCCCGGGCATTTCAAATGGATTGGGCCTACATTCGATTCCGCCATCCACCGTTATAATGTGTTCTCAACTATACATAGCATTGAATGCATCTAACTAACTAAATGCGGCGCAATCAGCTCATCGCAAGGAGGACCAACAATTGGCCATTGCCAATTTGGCCGAAACATCCGATAATAATCACCGATACAACCCTCTGATGGTAGATGAGAGTCCGGAATGGCCATCCATGCATTGCACCAAATCTTGTCAAATGGTGCTATAAATGCCTCCACCGCTTCATATCTATCGGACGAGATCTTCAAAATCTAAGCCAAAGCAACAAATCCTGCAGCAAGCAATCCTTGACTTCCTTTGAATCTCCCCCCAACTAGCAAAAATAAAGTGTAGACAAGAAAGCCTACAAAACTTCTGATTCACTTCTTAAATAAGCCGAAGTCAAACACGGCCCCTTGTGAATTGAATTTCGACGTGACTTGCCCGTTTCCTTCATCTGATCTGCTCGGAGTCATGCTGAATCTGGGCCGAAGAAGGAGATGAAGTTGGAGAACTTGTCGAGCCGTGCTCAGGAATCAGAATCTTGAAGACAGTTCGATTCGGCAGTGAGAGATATAATCGGCTCGTCGCTTTGACGACGGATGTACGCATGAAGTGGGCCAAAGTGTGAACAAACGAGAGACCCAAGGGTTTTTGGTTCTGCATCAGTCGGGCAGACATCAGGGGCATAGTCAATTGACCAAGCGGAGCTAATTTGACCAAGCCCAATTGACCAAGAGGAGCTAATTGACCAAGCCCGATCGACCAAGAGGAACTAATTGACCAAGCCCAATTGACCAAGAGGAACTCATTGACCAGGTCAATTGACCAGGATGACCCTCATTGAACAAGCCGATCGACGAAGGGGGGGCTCATTAAGCAAGTCATTTGGACCAGGAGGACCTCATCGAGCAAGTCAATTGACCAGGAAGACCTCATCGACCAGAGTCAAATAGAATCGACGACGAGGAACTCGTCGATCAGAAGACCCGCGTTGTGCCCCGGATTTGTTCCTTCTCCTCCAAACAATCCGAATAGAGTAAATCGACGAGGAGGAGCTCATCGATCGAGTCAATTTGACCGAGATGAGCGAATTGACCGAAGTCAACGGAACAGGTCAATTGACCAAAAGTCAATTCAATTGACCGGAAGACCCCGCTTGTGCCGGGGCTGAAGAAAAACAAAAACTAAAATAAATAGAAATAAAATAAAATGCAATCCGCACCACCGGCTGTAGCCGGTGCAGCCCGGGGCTGAGGACGCAGGCGCGCCACCGGCTATAGCCGGTCAACGAAGCAGGGCCGTTTGAGGTTTGAAAAAAAGCGAAGAAGAAGAAGAAGAAGAAGAAGAAGAAAGAAGAAAGAAGAAAGAAAAGGAACAGAGAGACAGAAAAGACAGAGAGAGCTCAGCGATGGTGCGGCGCTCTTAGATCTCTCAGTCTCCTTGCTCCTCTTCCTTCTCTCCTTCTCCTTCTCCTTCTCCTCCTGCTTCTCCTCCTCCTCTTTCAATTCTGCGCAAAGCAGCCATTCCACAGCGTTTTGCAGGAAGATCCCTTCTCCCACCATCATCACCATCGTGCCTCTGACAGAGGAAGAAAAGGACCTGAAAAATCCATGATAGGGCTCTAGCCGGAGCGTCGTCCATCCGCGCGTGGTTGGGCTTCTGGCCTTGATGAAATTCTCGAGCACCCGCGGGCGTGCAGGCGATCGGCTTCTCGGGGGAAGATGTCGGAGAGGAAATTGAAGAGGAATGGCGCATCTGCTGAGAAGACGCCTGCACCTTCGTCCTCATCCATGTCCGAGTGCAGTGACAGTGGCGGTGTTCACAGCCTGCCTCCAGTTCAAGGGTATACAGACACAAACGCACGCACCTAAAGCCACATACACATGTGTTGCTTTTCTTCACGGCCTGTTTCACTGTAAAGCATGGTGAAGCTTGAAATGTGGAAATCAGCCATGTCGGCATTTGCTTCTACTTTCTTTTTCCTGTGATCTGCTCCCTTCGTTTAACGCTTAAATGCCTTCATATGTGCAAATTTGGCAAGTATTATATTGTGGCCACAGGTTTGCTTCTTCTTTTGTTGTTATCTGCTCCCGTCACTGAACGCTTGAATAGCTTGATATGTGGAAATTGGGCAAGCATAATATGTGGGCACATGTTTGTTTTTGTTTTTCTTGTGATCTGCTCCTCCCTTCTCTAAACGCTTGAGTAGCTTGGTATGTGGAAAATTGGGCAACCATAATATGTGGGCACATGTTTGTTTCTGCTTTTCTTGCGATCTGCTCCTCCCCTCTCTAAAGGCTTGAGTAGCTTGATATGTGTGGAAATTGGGCAAGAATGCGGGCACTTGCTTGTCCTACTTCCATGTTGTGCTACCATAAGCTTGAAAGACTTCTGTGGGCCAAGCATAGCATGAAGGCACTTGCTTGTTCTGATTTTCCTGTGATCTGTTCCTTTCACTATATGTCTGAGAGGCATGCATAACAAGTAGGCACTTGCTGTTCTGCTTTTTCTATGATCTGATCTTTTAGAACTTTAAAGAAAAATTCTCATGATCCACACTTGGTTGTGCACAGCCGCACTGGGGGCCCCACACGGAAGTCTGCGAAAGGTGGATGGACACCCGAGGAGGTAATCTTACCATTCATGCCCTCTTACCATTCTCATTGGCACTACAAAAGAGTTTCAACAATTCCTAAACTGTGCAACACATTATCCAACATTGGAGAATTATCTAGTTTGTTGGTCCTGAACACACACACAACTTGGTTGATTTCCAGGATGAGACACTGCGGAGGGCAGTACAATGCTACAATGGAAAGAATTGGAAGAAGATAGGTAAAGAATTCGAATTATGCTCGTTGTATGTAATTCTAGACTTTCAGATTTCATTCTGTTGTTATGGTAGATATTGTTAATGTTGGTAGGATTGGAGATGTCTATCAATCCATTGGTGGAAGCCTTAATATTTTAAATTCTTGTGGAAGGCTTCTATGATGCTTTTGTATTTGAGAGAGATGGTTTTTTTAAATTTCCCGTTCTCTTTATCATAGAGCACTAGACAAGCTTATCACATTCTAATAATAAAGTGATCCAAACATCTCTCTATCTATCTATATGTTTTGACAATAAAAGGGTGTTGCAGCGGAATATTTTACTGACCGGACGGATGTCCAATGCTTGCATCGTTGGCAAAAAGTTCTGAACCCTGATCTTGTGAAAGGACCGTGGACAAAAGAGGTTGCTCTCAAATCTTGTTTTACTTGATTCTAGTCTTTGAAGTGTTTCCTCATGACTTTGTTATTATGTTCTCCAGGAGGATGATAAAATTGTGGAGCTTGTTCATAAGTACGGAGCAAAGAAATGGTCGGTTATTGCACAATCCTTGCCCGGTCGAATTGGAAAACAATGTAGAGAAAGGTCAATTTTTGCCACTCTTGTGACGAAACATACTTCATCTGATTACCTATCTGTTTAGAGATTCGATGTTCAACTGTTAGTTCTTTGGTTGAATCTTTTTGTTTTTAATAGATGGCATAACCATCTCAACCCAAATATTAAAAAGGAGGCTTGGACCCAGCAAGAAGAACTAGCCCTAGTTCAAGCTCATGAAATATATGGTAACAAGTGGGCTGAGATTGCAAAGTTTCTACCTGGAAGGTAACTATTCCTCCTTTTTTCATCTGGAATCCCTCTGTATTGTATAAATTGGTCGGACTTTGGGCTCTAGTCATATAGATTATATGTCTCTGTACTTGTGCTTAATTTTCATGTGTATCGACAAATCTATGCATTTCCTAGTTCATAGAAGGTACATTAATTTTTTTTCTGCCACATATCATAATAATTGGTTCTTAGTATGGAAATGATTCTGATTCAACAATTTGGCTACTTCTCAGGACAGATAATGCTATTAAGAACCATTGGAATAGCTCTATCAAGAAAAAGCTTGATTCTTTTTTTGTTGCAAGCACCTCCAGACAGTCCATAGAACCTGGTACTTCAGAGTGCACGGGGAGGGGTGGAGAAAATGGACCAATAATGCAGTTCCACTCATCCGGTAATGCAGAAAAAGAACTTGCTAAACAATGTGCCAGTCCTTGTACTGAGCTAGACAGCTCACAAAGCTTTATGTACCACCGAAGTGAACATATGGAGGACTTGAAAATGTATGACCAAAATATGTCCATCGAGAGTGAACAACGGCATGCTCATCCTCAGCATCAAGTATCTGAAATGCAGCCAATTGCTCAATATCAAGAAGAGAACCATGGTAAATCTTGCCAGGCAGCACAAAAGCAACAATGCTCACAGACACAGAGGCTGGAAGAGTTCAGACAGAATCCTGGCTGCTACAGCCTCAAAGCAATACGCTGTCAGTTGCAGCAGCCACAAGAAATGAGTGGTAACACCAGGGAGATAGATGCTTGTGTACAAGGTGCTCTACATGCAGAAACTGGGGTTTCATCCTTGGGTCTTTCTGTGCAGCATGGATCTCCAGCAGGTCCATCTACAGCGGCTGTCCAGTCACACTCCCCGGTTAATTCCTCTTCCCATTTCCATTGTTCCTCTCAAAGCCCTTTGAAGCCTGAGAGGAAACAGAATCTGTTGATCAAGATAACTGCGGACTACTCAGAAGCTGATTTACCTTCTTATGCTGGAGATTGTCTTCAGGTTTCTGACATCCCGATTCTTGAAGACATTGATCAGAGGCAGCAAATTTGCAAAGGAGAGGTAGGTGTACATGACAACACTTCTGATCAGCACGAGGAAGCTATTCTTGGGCAGGGACTAGTAGAGGGCATCGAAATGGTGCAATGGCAAGCTGACCATGGAGAAACTAGTGCTGGGGCACATTGTATAGAGCCAGAGTCTCTCTTCTATGAGCCTCCTAAGTTTGCAAGCCTTGAAATGCCATTCACCAGCTATGATGTGATGACTTCGAATTATGTCCAGCAAGCATATAGTCCCCTCGGTGTGCGTGAGATGTTCTTCTCTGGAATAAGCTGCTCAACTCCATCAAATGGTCAGTGGACAACATCATCATCATCACCATTGTCGGAAGACAGCAACCCACAAGCTGTTCTCAGGATTGCAGCACGGAGCTTTGGTGGCACACCTTCGATTCTGAGGAAGAAGCGGCAGCGAGAGCTGCTCACTCCGGCCCATCAGGTCCGCTCCAGTGAGAGAAACGATTCTCCTTCTCTATCTTCCTTATCTGCTGCTGCTACTGCAACTCCCCAGAATGCTGCATCACTGCTTTGCCATGAACAAACGGAACTATCTGATTCGAGACCATCTGGAGAAAGGTCTATCCATGTGTCGCCACCTTATTGCTTGAAAAGTAAAGTCCCTCTTCATTCAGAGTCCAATATGAACCGAGGATCCATTAGAATTAAAGCTGAAAGTTTAGTCCGTGAACCGGAAGGCATGGAAGGCTCGCCTAGATATGTCGGACGAAGCCTTAAAATCGTTTCGCATGGATCCAACCAAGGCATCAGAAACCAGTATTTAATAGGCAAAGAAGTCATGGTACTTTGCACATAATTCTTTCCACACAAATAAATAGATATAAAGTTTTGGATGAAGCTTTTTGACATGCCTTGTTTTTTCTTTCTGTGTATGAATGTGCAGTTTGATGGGCACTCTGAATCAAGTACATTGTCATATACGCCCAGTGACAAGATTTCATTAAGATCACCACTGATTAAATCTAGTGAGAAAAAGTTTGGATTGAAAGTGCTGATGCCAAAGTCAGGAAACATCATCCCGGTTTCAACTTCTAGTCAGGATTTGGTGAACAGTGTGACAGAGTGGGATTGTTTCAATGTGTAAGCATTCTATTTCAGTTTTAGAAACTGTCCGTTATGTATTGTTGCAATTATTTTGGAACTGTTCCTAGGTAAAATGTGTGATGTGAGTTCCATTTTGTTTTAGATTTCATGCAGAAATGCGGCTTTACTGCCATATTTTGTTTGATTTCAAATGCTTCACATCAGAATGGAAATGACAAACACTAAATCCTCTAATTTTTCCCAGGTCATTATGTTCACCATTGGTGGGCTGGAAGTCTCCAATCTGCTCTGGGCCACTCGCTGTCCAAGAAGGAAAATCATATTCAGTGTTAGAGGTATTCGTCCACTTTCTCTAAAATTCTATAATAGCACGTGGAACAAAGACCATCCTTAATATTTATTATATAGTGCTAGTGTCATGTGGACAGAACATCCTTTTCACAAGAACTACGGCAAATAATTATCACATGATGCTTTCGACAGTCTTGTTTTTATTGGCACATAGAAGAACTGATCGTATTATGTTGGGAGCCAGGATACCCCAGGGTCTTATCGGGAATATTATGGGGCAGATGCCCTAAGCCTGATGGAGCAATTAAGCCAGCACACTGCCGCTGCGTTCATGGAAGCCGAGCAAATCTTGGCAACATCATCTTCATGTGATGGAAAAGCCAGAGACAAGCCTGTGGCTGATGGGAAGGAGAACAGCATGATTGCAGTGGATAATAGGCAGATGGTGGATTCGCCTAGCTCTCTTTTGGTATGTCCAAAAAACATAACCCATAATCTTCTTGCTTTACAATATGCCAATGTTGGCCCTAAACCATGAAATATCCTATGCTGTACCCTAAACAATCTGCCTAATTCCCAAACCCAAAACCCTATATTGAAAGTATGCATTTTCGTGGCATACTTTCACTATAGAAAATGATGGATTTGGTCATTGACTCTCAACCTTGTATAACAGATATGCAAGTTGGCTGCATATCTTCACCTGGACATTGTTTTTTCAGATGGCAAATAGGGTCGTTGTATTGTGTGTCCCGGTTTTCTACCCTTATCATTGATGGTGCTTTTTGTTTTTCCTTTTTCTCTGTAGGTGGACTGTTCTCCAGCATCATTTCTGACCCCGAATCATCACAGCGAGACTACGCAGTTGATATATGCAAGCTCAGCAGATCTGCACAGCCCATCTTTACATTTGCTCCGAGAATACCGATAACAACGGTGGTTGATATGATGCTGCCTATTGCGGCGCCTACTTATTGATGGGTCTTGCAGAGAGAAAGCTTTTGTTGTTTCCCATTGGTAAGTAAACATACATACACCATAGCTAAGACTAAGGGCTTGCTTTGCTTTGTTTGCCCTGTTCTAATCTTGCCATTGATTGGAGAGTAAAATAAATCTGGAGCTATCCATTTCGGCTATCACCAGTGTCCTATATGTACAATATTAGTCAACCACAACATATATACCATATCTTCCGATCTCTTCCCACCACAGTACACAGTTCTTCAATCTATTGGTTATTTTTCTTGACATCGGTCAGATTATTTGAGGGGGGGATGGATATAACGTGTGAACTTTCTTTTCCATGAAGGTTCTCTCTCTCGCAGACCTCTTGGGCAGAAAAACGTTACCAATATTTGTACTTGAGGATCAACCATTGATCCATTTGTTGAACCACACACTGTTGAATCTCTTCTTTTTTATTGGAGCTATGCAACTCACTGATGAATAAAGAGTTTCTTCTCCTTATTTCTAATTCATGTTGGTATGTTAACTATCTTGGTTGTGGTACTGCTATCATGCACACTTGTCCCTATATATATGGCACTGAATGATCCAAAATAATGGAAGAAAAGCATCTGTATTCTCTTCACTGAATGATCCTGAAATAATGGAGGAAGAGCATCTGTATACTCTTTGTTGAGAACATCCAAAAATTGGGCATGGGATGATGCGAGAACAGTATAACTACCATGAAGAGCTCCATTTTTTGTAGTTAAGAACTTTTTGGTCTGCAAATGAAATTAATGCCACCAGATATGCAATAGTCAATTTATGAATTCATACCAATTCCTGATCTCCATGTTTAGAACTTTGACAGATAACTGGTCTGCGAGAAAGAGTTTTAAACTTGGATTGGCCTGGGGATGATAGAATGACAGTCAGTGAGAAAGAAATGTATACCACATGCGCTATCTTTGAGATTCGTGAAATGCATCGGTCCTCGATATTGATTCGCTAACAAGCAAAGCATTGGTCTGCACACTATGGATTGGGATGAATTTGTTTCTGTTTCTGTATTTTAAAAGCTTTGTTCATGATGGAGGGGCATAAATGTCTGCTGCTGTATTTCATGTTTGAAGCTATTTTTACCAAGGCAGATTTCACCTTGTGATCCTGGGCATTCAGAATGCATGTGACTATTTGAAAACAAGCGCGAGAGGGGAGAGTGAAAACTGAGACATTCCTGTACAGTTTGAGTTCACTGTATTTTTTTTGTCTTTTTGTAAATGCTGTTGCAATGCTTTAAACGTTTTTCTGCTATCATAGAGAACAGGTTATGGCACAGGAAATAAAAGGCCAACAGAACATGGTGTCATAGCAGCTCGCATTTCTAAGCATTCTCCATGATGGCAAACCTGTCAGATTAAGCCATAACTTTTGAACTCATGGACAAATCCTTAGAAACAGAAGCATTTTGACAATCACCGTGGGATTGATTATACAATGCTATGGAGCACACGAGTTCCAATCATGGTTTCATTAGCTTTTCTTGCGGCTGAATTCGTCGATTTCGTGCATCAAACCAATGGCACATGTAACAGGACAACCCTGGTTCGTATCTGCTCGTTCAAGTATGAATAATGAAGCTTGTAATCTCGATACACATGCAGCTTAACTCGTAAGTTAGTATAAGCCTAGACTCGTTCCGCATGTCATTCTGTGCTACAAAACCAAATTATTGTCTTTCAAAAATGTTGCATCCAAAGAATCATTGATCTAGTATGAAGGAATAAAAGGGGAAGCATATTGATTTACATTTGATCTAGAAGTGGCCTTTTCATTGCTCTGAACTTCAAACAAACCAGTACACAGCGTCGGTATTAGCAGACGACACTTCATCTCAAAACTCTGCCCTATACTCTCATATCAACATATCTACTCTGATGAAAATTGTTACAGTGGCTGTCACCAAAACTTTCATGTTGACTCTCGTGAATATTCTCACATTGATCATGGTCAACACTTTCATGTATGCTGTGGTCGTCACTTTCATATTGATTCTCATCGATCGCAAGGCTATATTTGTCGAGCTCTCCATCAAAGTCCTTCTCCACGCACGCTGTGAGTGCATCAATTCTGTCATGGAGCAGAATGTTACCGATGTCTCGATCAAGTGTCTCGAAAAGCTTCGATTGCCATGCCCCCATTTCGAGAGTGGTTGGCATACATAAGGACTCGGCCGACTTATCACAATGCTCCAGGATCAGGTCTCTCAAGTCTATTCCGAAATGGAAACGCAAATCAGCATCAACCTTCTTAAAGCCCGATAGCAAGGTTCTAGAAGAACCTTCTATTTCATGAGATGCAGCAAATATTGCTTGTATTGGATAGCAATCTGGTTTTTGTCGCTGTTGTTAGGGACATTGTAACAAAGCAATAAGGCATTTGCTTATTTTTATCAAGGCATGATGCTGCATTCTTGGATGACATGTATGTTGTTAGGGACATGGAATCGGCTGGATTGCAGTCCAGTTTTCACCTGTTTTTCAAGGCATGATGCATAAAAGTTTGATGTATATATCGTCAGAAACATGAAAATGACAAGTTTGATGAGGATGAGATATAAGAGCGTACTACATGCATCATGGGGCCAAGCGCTGCTGACGTCGAGATCGGGTGGAGATGATGCTGATTGATCTGAATATTCACTCTTCACCATCCATTCATGGTCACTGCAATTTACCTGTAAATACACATTATACAGACATTACACGCAAAATGGTTGATGAGAGGCCAGAAGCAAGACGTTTCGGTTGATACAAACCAAAATCCATGATGCCAGAAGCAAAAGACGGTTTGCAATTCGAATGTCGATAAATGATTTAACATAAGAAGCAAACAGGATTTCCCTGAGAGAAAGATGTTTCCAATGCAGTAGTAGGGCTGCTGATAATTGGTCAGAGACAAAAGAAGCAAAATCCATGATGCCATAAGAAAGATGTTTTGCATTCAAAATTTGCAGAATGCAGCCATAAATGATGCAAAATGATGCCAAATTGAATGCCAAGAATCAGTCGGACGAATGCATCTGAATGGGATCATTTGGCACTCGAATCGGTTCTGCATTCGTTCGACTGATTCTTGGCATTCAATTTGGCATCATTTTATGGCATCCAATCTCTGCATTTGAATGCAAAGCATCTGTCTTTCTTATGGCATCATGGATTTTGCTTGACGAATGCATCTGAATGGGATCATTTGGCACTCGAATCGGTTCTGCATTCGTTCGACTGATTCTTCGCATTCAATTTGGCTTCATTTTTTGGCATCCAATCTCTGCATTTGAATGCAAAACATCTGTCTTTCTTATGGCATCATGGATTTTGCTTGACGAATGCATCTGAATGGGATCATTTGGCACTCGAATCGGTTCTGCATTCGTTCGACTGATTCTTCACATTCAATTTGGCATCATTTTTTGGCATCCAATCTCTGCATTTGAATGCAAAACATCTGTCTTTCTTATGGCATCATGGATTTTGCTTCATTTGTTTTTGACCCAGCATCAGCATCCTACTGCAGGATGGATGAGAACGAAAGGAACCAGGGATCGGAAATTCACCTGGTCTATGTTCTCGATGCCCTCGTCGATATGTGTGGCGGATGTGGCAAGGTCCTCTCCTCCGAGGTCAAATCCATGGGCAGAGGATGCAGGAGCAGCCTGCAAGGTCTGGCTATGGCGGCCTACATCGCCCAGGCACAGCAGGGATTCCACATCCACTTCCTCAGATTTCTTCTCCATCATCATCATCATCATCATCATCATCATCATCATCTTCATCTTCTGCTGCTGCTGCTGCTCAGCCTCCAAGATCTCCTTCGCAGAGCTACCCACATTCACGGCTTCTTCCATGGAAGAAGAAGAAGAAGAAGAAGAAGAAGAAGAAGAAGAAAAAGAAGCATGGATGATGATGCACGAGTCCTTGGAAGCGCCGCAGCCCATGGCGATGGATGGCTAGAGCGCCCTTAGAACCGAATCCTTCCTGGTTCGGCGTTGGTGGGCAGAGATGGAGGAACTGAAAGAGTTATATCGTTACTATTATGGCAAAAAAAAACTCTTCTATTACATCCATGGGCACTCTCATATATATATG
>JBBBWG010027013.1:53824-64056 GCA_037176905.1 Azolla pinnata | reverse complement strand
GCATGGCATGCATAGAACGCTTGACATACATACATACATACATGCACGTATACATTGGTGCAAACTTACAAGCTATATCTATATATACAACGGTGAAACGTGTCGTTCGTAATCGATCTTCACGGTAAAATAACAAAACTTCACAGATATACACACAGATAGAGACAGATGGGGAGAGACAGAGAAAGATTATATTAATACTGTTGTTGATCTCTCACTCTCGTACTCTCACGCCCCTCTCCTAACACTACTAGTGTATATATATATATATACTAATAGAGAGAAGCTATTTCGGTATGAGCTCACATCAAACCCCCATTTTTACAATAGCGAGGGCATGATAGCTTTGCATTCTCAATATAGCATGAGAACCCCATTTCAGAAATAAGAGGTAGAGTTTCACCTTATAAATAGAGCGACGCAGTTAGTTTCATAATACATACATCCCACACAGCCTTGCATGCATATAATGCATGGAAGGCATAGTATGCATGCTTATGCACCTGCACACATACATACATCCCCGCATGCATGCATGCACACACACATACACGCGTTCAAACACGCATGCAGACATACGTGCATGCATACATACATACATACGCCCCGCATGCATGCATGCACACACACATACACGCATTCAAACACACGTGCATGCATACATACATACATACACCCCCGCATGCATGCATGCACACACACATACACGCACCCAAACACACATGCAGACATACGTGCATGCATACATACATACATACATACATACATACGCCCCTGCATGCATGCATGCACACACGCATACACACATCCAACACACGTGCATGCATGCATGCACATACATACACACATTCAACACACGTGCATGCATGCACACGCACATGCGCCCCACGCACACATGCATGCACACACGCATACGCACATGCAAACACACATGCAGACACAGGCGCATGCATACATACGTACGTACGCACGCACGCACGCACATATACCCACACATGCATGCATGCATGCGCACATGCATACATGCATGCGCACATGCGCACATGCATGCATGCATCGGGGAAACACGAAGAGTTTGAAAGCGACGGTTTCAAGAAAATGTCAATTGGCAAAAAGAATAAAAAAAAACAAAAAGAGAGAAAATGGAGGAATTTGAATTTCTCCCTTTTTCTTTTTTTCTGCTTCCTCTTCCAAAACCCTAATTCCTCTCTCTAGACGCTCTTCCTCCTCTCTCTCTCTAGACTCCTTCTTCGTCTTCTTCTTCTTCTTCTTCTTCCTTCTTCCTTCTGCTTCTGCTTCTTCTGCTTCTTCTGCTTCTTCTGCTATGTAGTGTCTGTCTCCCCGTTGGACCGGTCATGGCGCAGCTTGCTCAGCCTCGGCTCCATCGCCCCGCCTCCCCCTTGCCTCACCTCTCCCTTCGTCCTAATGCGCCTCCCGCTCGCCTCTCCTTCTTCCCCGACTCCGCCGCTCCTTCTTCCTTCTTCCTCACCGTTTCTTCGCCATCGCTCCCGTTTCCCGAGAAGCGCCAGCAACCGGCTGTGTCGACGCTGTTTTCTTGTCCTCCTAGCATGATGAATCTGTGGAGAAATAGAACTGTCACGAACGTTTCTTCATCTTCTTCTGGTAGAGCTTCCGATTACACAGAAGAGCGCAGCTTTGAAGGAGGAGGAGGAGGAGGAGAAGGAGGAGGAGGAGAAGGTGCTGGAGGATCTGGAGGAGGAAGTGGAAGAGATGATGATAACGATGGAGAGCTTGAGCCACAAGGCGATTCTGGGAAGAACAAATCTGATGCCCTCCTTGCTCTAGCGAGCCTTGGGAAATCTCTTTCCGATCTCCCTTCCGATCTTGCCAAGGCTGTCGTACAGGGAAGTATCCCTGGCTCGATCATCCATCGTTACTTCGAGCTGGAGAAAAATCCATTCTTCAAATGGCTGCTTCAGTATGGGGGGATGAAAGAGAGATTGTTGGCGGATGACCTGTTCATGACCAAGGTCGCCATCGAAGTTGGAGTAGGAACAATCACGAAGGTTAGATATCTTCATTTCTTCTTCTTATTTCTGTTCCTTGCTGGCCTTCTTCTTCATGTACTTCAAACAGGAGTTTTTCTGTCATAGCTACATGTTCTGTGCATTTACAAGCAGTAATTCACACAATACCGAGTCTTAAGGAAGTTTCTGATTTCCTTTTGCTGTATGAAAATACTGTGACTATATCTCTGCACGCAGTTTCGATTCGAGAGTTGCGAAGTTGATTACAAACTGGAAAATTTTCTGCATGCCCGAACTGAAGCTTCTCTGCTAGATTTACGATTGTTTCCACTACATTTACCATAATATCTGCGTATAGTATGGTGAACCTCGTCTCTATCTGCTTTAATTAACTTATCAAGGAATATTTTCTCGTGTCATAGTTGTGATGCATCTACATACTACAGCTCGATTTGGAACAGAAGTATAATCCTTCATATAAAACTATGATATTCCAGTTTAATCAAGAGCATGAATTAGCACTTCGTTTTCTGTACTATTCCTTTTATTCAAAATATAATAAACTGTCCTTACTAATTGACGGCTCTTCACTATATAGATGAGACAGCTCGTGAAGGCTCTTCTTCTCTAATTTACTTGCTGAAACCGGATCTGGGAGCAGAAATGAGTTTTTTAAGATTCAATTGGCTTAAAATGACATTTATTTTGACTCAAGGAAACTCTTATGTAAACATGTAAGGCGGCCAAAAAAGGCTATGCATGGTTTGTCGAAAGCAAAAATTTGCCAGACTGTGTCAAGCATTTTAAGCGATTCTTCACACATTCTTGACAAGGTGTATAGATGGTAGATGTGCTGTCTGCGTGCCAAAGTTGGAATCAATGAATGATAAAAACAAGTATCTTAATCTTCCAAAACTTTTTTTCCTTGAAACAAGATAACATCTTAATTTATATGCTCAGAACTCACTTCAGCATGATGGATTGAGACTAGTATACCATGCATCGAACATGGTTTTTAATACTTCTTACATACTATTTATAGTTTTCTTTTTAAGAAGTACTAACAAATGACATCTCTGACCAGACAGCTGCTGAACTGGAACGTCGCAGGGAAAATTTCTCCAGAGAATTGGACTTTGTAATTGCAGATGTGGTGTGTATCTCTGTGCGCCTATTTTTTTACCTGTCAGTGTGCAGTAATATCTATGCAGTTTCTGTGTAGAAACTTGTTTTATATTCAGTAAAACACTTAGGTAGTTTTCAAATTTGTAGATGCACTAATTGTACAAGATTAGAATATGTTCAGCTCCTAAAGCAATATGGATGGTTATAGCACACTTGTGGGTATTATTAGTTAGGAATGTTTTGTCACCTTCTCAATGGGTTTTCAGTGAAGGAGAAAGAGTTTTACCAAGCCCAACATATAAGTCTGTGTTTGATTACCTTAGGTATGTGGGTATGTGGTATGATCGGAGCTTGAGGAATGATTTTCTTGTTCGATGAGTTTTCTGGAGTATCTTAACAAATATTTAGGATAAACGGAAAGTTGGATTTGACAATTTTTACAATTATGTTGTGTGAGAACTTTGTCCCCTAGAGGAAATTGATTTATGTCATTTAGTATTACAGTACCTTAGAAGGTGAACCTTGCCACATCGTTACCTTAAAGTAGTTATGATGTTGTTTAGGGTTTTATCATGTTGTTTTAATAAAAACATACATTTAGAGAGTGAGAGAGAATCACCCTTGGAAGTTAATTATAATCTTAAGGTTTAAAATGAAGCATAACCTTAAAATGAAGCACAGTGATTGTAGAATTTAGCTGTTGAAGAGTTGTACCAATCAACATTGTAATCATCAGCTTAGATTAGGCTTGAGGAAGGAGTGTAGGGAGCATTGGATTTTGAATGTGTCAAAATCAAGCTGTAATGTGTTGAAGTTGCTGCATTATAGGGATCCTCACAGCATGATAATCATAGTTGACGAGACACCTCACTTTGTGCTCCTATGCCTCGTCTTACATTTAAGAGAAAATGATCTAAGCCTTCCAAATAGGGAGGTGGGCTTTAGCATGTTTCTTCGAGTGTAGTTTCCTTGTTCAGAGAGAAGTGCTCTGTATGAGAGAGAGATAGTAGAAGGAGAAATCGAACTGCTGTATTTGTTAGATGATGGCTATTATTGCGGACTTCATGTTGGTGTTCCTCCCTGCTCCCACTGTCCCTCTTGGTTCTCTGGTTAGCAAGCAAACTGGACTTGTAGGAAACCTCTTCCGTGGTTGTCCGGACAATGCATTCCAGGTAAACAGCAGTGGTTTCATACATTTCTTTCTATTTCTCATGAATTAGAGTGTTTATCAATCTTACGCTATATAATTTGCAGGTTGCATTGACAGGAACATCATACACTCTTTTACAAAGATTTGGAGCTATTATTGTAAGGATTTCATTTTTGTTGACTCGTATTCTTTTTACAGCATGGTGATTGATTTCTATATCTGAACTTTTACAGAGAAATGGTGGGAAACTCTTCTGTGTCGCAACATCTGCATCTATTGTGAGTGGACAGTATTTGATTGATCAAAGAGATCCATCTGCATATCTGCAGAAGAAAAAATCCTGATGCTTTAGCCTGGCTATTTAAAACCAGATTGGTACATCAGCGACCAATGTGCTGATAAGTGTTAGGAAAGCTCTTAATAAAGACTATGCTGGAAGTTCAGAGGATGTACCTATCCTTGCCACAAGTGTGGCATATGGTTTCTATGCCTCTGTCTCCAGTAATCTAAGGTGAGGTCATTGACACAATCAAACATTATTGGGAATCAGAAAACAATTTAAAATCTAATTTTTTGTGCTATTAATTTTATGCAACGCAGGTATCAGTTTCTTGCTGGTGTAGTGGAGCAACGAATTCTACAACCATGGTTGCATAACCAGAAGTTAGCATTGAGTGTGCTATGCTTTGTAATACGAACAGGGAACACTTTCTTGGGGTCTTTGATGTAAGTTAAAAAAATAACTGTAATGCTATATCTGATTTTTGTTATGAAAATTATATTTGTTTAGAAATAAATTTAAGTACGACTAGATTCAATTCAAAAGTTTTTTCTTTTTTAACGGTTTTTATGTTCCTGAGCATTTATTTTTCAATATAATGTGGTGGATCAAAAGGGAAAAGGTTACACATAGTGACAGATGCCTTAGTCATGTGCTTGCGTTGATATAGCAACAGCTTCCGTTTGTTTTATTCTCACTACTGATTCTCAATGTAAAGTTAAAGGCTAGCTTCATAATGCAAGCTGGATTCAGATCTTCACGTGGTCCGTGTATTGTTACGAGATCATGCTAATTTTTTTGATTCCGCTTGTTTCGCAGGTGGGTAGACTATGCTCGGTGGGTTGGCGTTCAAAAGTTAAAGGATGATGAGGTTGGTACTCCAGAGCTTAAAGAGAAGTAGAGGAGAGATACTTTAATTTACTCCACAAGTGACATTTTTCCTGCTAAAAAATAACAAGACTATCTTGTAAATAAACCTTGGGATAACTATCATTCACACACACTAGTAAAATCTGGGGCCAAGGCTAGCAAACAGCTTCCTTTCGTTTTATTCTCGCCACTGAGTTTTCCTGTCCGTGATAGTTTGTATGGGTTTCCATAATGGTCCGTTGCAACTTGCTCAGGATGCATTACACTTTCAGAAACTTGGAAAACAAAATCGTCGATGAGCCTAATAATATTTTCTCCCACAGCTAATGAAAGGGAAATTGAAACAAGATTTTCAGCATATTTTGGTCAATCATTGTTTTGAAAAAGAAATAAATATTTTGGCAGCAGTTTTTTTTTTGTCATAATATCTATAGTCTGACACATGAATTGAAAGGCTTGTTAATTAATATGCAAGGGACCATGAGAGAAGATACATTCGACTGCTCCAGCCTGTTTGGGCAAAGCAGGAGCAGGGTCTAGATGAACTGATGAAGGTGAGATATGATGATGTTGAGCACGAAGTTCATGTGCAATGGAAGTTTGGTTACCGATGATGAATGATGTGTTCACAGTGGATGTTATATGCTACATCAAGAAACATGAAAAAGCTGGCGCATTTATGTTGCTTTTCCCAAGCAGTGTATACAAATTGCTTGCAAGTTGCAATGCCATGAATTTCAGCAGTTAGAAATTGTGATAGTTTATTTTGTCCTGTGAATACTTTAATACCACTTTAGCGAAGCGACTGATGTTCTCAACCAGGCGGTGCTATGGTCTTATTGTAAAGGTTTTTTTTATCAGAATCTTGTCATTTCTTTTCCAAGAGCAATTTAAAGCAGAAACATGCACAGCAATAATGCTTTGTTGATTAGTTGCTCTTGGCCTCAATTATCGTCAGCGGATTAAACTATGAACAGCTCCCTTCAATAAGCCTATAAGATATTTCAAACATCGTAAAGATGAGGATAAATGTCATGTTATCTCTATCTTGCACCGCCATCCATACTTCTTTGAAACTGCATTGTACTAATCCTTCGTAATCTTGTTCATTAACGTTGATCTACCATCATGTTGTGTATCAAAATAGTTTATACCATTTGAAACATACCGTACACGAAAATCTAGAGAAGAATCACATCCTTTCGGCAAACTAATTACGGATGTGGAGTAAGAACAGGCTAATAAGCCATGCACTTAGTGAATGAAAGAAAAGCAGGAATGAGAGAGAGAGAGAGAGTGGGAGAGAGATCGGTTATGTACTCCGAAGAAGTATGAGCTCTCAATTTACATACATCCAAGCATCCATCCATCAATACGTACGTAAATATACACAATACGTACTTTGCGCACATCTACAGATACGTATAAGGCAAGCACGAAGACATACATTGAAGATTGGTGCTGCCAATGCAAGTTGCTGACATAAATACATGCATTCGGACACGTACCTACATACTCGAGCAGAACTAAGCATCCATTCTCGTACGATACCCACATCACGACAGATTGCACATAACAACGTGCGTTTTTGTGCAGGTATCTGCGGTATCCGTTCATGCATCAGCCTGTTGGCTAACTAACATCAGAGGTTGGAATCATGTAGGTTTGCATGCTTGCACACATGCATTATTCACTGAAGTATGTGAAGGATGCCGGAACATTTCTATGTATGGATACATACATTATACGTAGAACGTATGTCTCAACCACATACGTACATACATATATGTCATTCGATACATACAAATACAGATTACACATACGCTTGACACAGGCACACATGCATACATGTGCCATACAAGTACATGCTTTTATTGGCCTTCTAATTCCGACATTTTACGTAGGAAAACACAGAACTGTGACATGGAAGGAAGAAAAAATGCAGAGTAGGCAACAGGGTTCTTAAGAGTGGACCCACATGCTAAATTTTATGTTGTATGTCCCAGCGATGGCTACCAATAGAATGATTGGCGACGATCATTAAGGGCACTTCGTGGAATTAATGAAACACAATAAATGATGTCCACATCTAGAAAGTCGGGGTACAAGAAGACGGTGGCAGAAGCGGCTTTCCTATTGAGAATGCAACTATACTGTTTGTAGAGTGGGTGCCTCATACTAAAATAGTTTCTCTGTATTATTATATATATGTATACGAAAGAAGTGTTTGAGAGAAGGGTTAAAGAGAGAGTGCGTGTGGGAGATCAATATAAACACTATTAATATAATCTTTTTGTCTCTATCTATCTATGTGTTGTACGTGTTCCCCTAGGTTGCTACATCAAGACCGATTACGGACGACGCGTTACTCAACGATATTTAGATAACACACTCATGCTCCTTAATTTCTCAGTACCGATAACTAGATCTTCTGTGAGTAATTTGTACTAACTAGTGTGTCCAAGATCAATTGTTTCAATAGGATCAATGTTTTGGTATTAATCATTATCGAATTGATAGATATTATCATTTTGTCAATGCCATAGAAACGTTTGTAAGTACTTTTAGAGGCTTATTGAATTTCCCAATTCGGATTCTAAGTCCACATTACAAGAGAGTTTTAAAGATAATGAGTCAACTTGCACTTGATTCAAGTAGTTGGCTTCGACATTCTATCAGTCGTCGATGGCCCCGTAATGAAAGATAAGAGACCACCCAAACATGTCAAGATCAATCAATGCAATTGATAACATAATTGACCACTGGAAGAAAGCCTAATTTTTGTTGGTTGACTTGTGGCACGTGCTTAATTAACAATCTAAATTTTGTTACGATAATTTTTTTCTTGCTTAACTTGTCGATCTAATCAATAAAAATGTAACAAATTTAGCAACAAAAATGAACTACAGAATTGCTTGTACATTGTTAGAATATGTGATAAAAAATATTAGTATTTGTTTAAAGTAAATTATAAAAATGAAAAGTTATAAAGTCAACAATAAAAATTCTTCGAATACCCCTCATTTTCTAAAACGTTTTGTAATCACGACCACCATTAGACATTACTATGTAGCCCTTAAATACCATCCTCATAATAATATAAAATTGTTATTCGAGATCAATTCTCTGTTTGATTGATCTTCTACCTATTTTTGCGTTCTTGCTTGATTTCTTACCTTATATCAAGGCTTTCTTAAACAAGTTAGTGATTCAAAACACAAAGACATTTTGTTGCTATTTTTTTTTCAAATAAACATATAATTCGATCAATGAACAAAGAAACCGCCATATTGGTTACAAAACATGCCTAAACATAAACCCAGTGAAAGATTACAATCCACACAACCAGCCAAACTATAATTTCTTACCTTGTATCATCAACTTATAGGCGGGGGAAAAAGATAATTTGGCAGTAAATAACATCATCTTAGACCATGTTATAGTTGTTCAAAACACTGCAAAGGAGCCCATTGCTTCAGAGACCATAAATGCTTTCGAATGACTTTTTGGGAATCTCCTTCAATGGCCTAATATTGAGATCAAAGCATGCTTACCAAATCATGCCAGATTTATTGCACAACTTGCACAAGATATATTTGTTCTGCTAACAATGCTCTAGTACACCTGCTCTTTCATATGTTCCATAAAATAATAGCAGAAATAATCTGCCATTAACAATCCTTGACTTCTACTATAGGGTATTCCTAATCTTTAGGCAACATATACATATGTACAACTCCATGAAATAACTGATATGTCTCTAAAGGTAAATGGCTCTTAAACATCACCGATATACCAGCCAATTCCCCCCCATATCGAAGAACCCCACAAGACAATTGTTGAGGATGACAAAAATGATAATAATTTGAAAACACGCATCCAAACTTGTTACGCTACCAAAAACTCCAATAACCACAAGAGAGCACGACTGCAACACCTCTAACTTAGAACCTACTGGCAATGCATTATGCACCAATTGCCACTGAATGGCAAAAATGTTTCGACTATAAATAACATGCTAAACTCTGAAATTTTCCAAAAGCTCCTCATAAATTACTTTGAGATCTCATATTAAGTCCAGAGTCTCTTTGTTGCTGGTTCCCTGTTCCTACTTGTTTGAATAATATGTCATCCAATCTTAATAGAATACTAAAAGAATTGGCATGAAATCAGACCCCCATTATTAATAGTCTCAAATGGATCCCTCCATGTAAACTCCAATGCATCCAATTCCAGTTCACTTATTGTCTTGGATAAAAATACACATAACTTTGTCTACACATCTACTAAAAAAGGGTTCAGGCCAATATATATATTTTACCAAAAAGACTAATCACCCTTATCCTTAGAAACTGACATTCAATTATCAAATCAGATTCATTACCAACCCTTATGAACGTCTTCGAAGTTGCCATCTAAAAAAAAAAATCAATTTACCATTTGTATTAACTTTCCTCGCTTCAACGAATACCTTCAAGGGAGTGAATGCACCTAACCACTCACAAGTGGTTGGTAAGATTGAAATTACCCAAGATGTAATATCACTTTGGTTTAACATAATGCAACCACCTCTTATACACATCTTACAAGATGCATGTCAACATCTTCGCTTGCCCTCGATGACATCCCATCCTTTTTAGGCCACAAGAAGTTATGCATCAATCTTTGAATTTGCAAAACACTAGAAAATATCGAACATTAAGCAATGTACCAAATTGAACTTGATTGGCTACCACTACTTGACAACAAAAGACCATTTTATTGAACTCTAAAACAACAATTACCTAACTGATTCTCATGCAAAGGAGCAACATGCAAA
>JBBBWG010027013.1:16141-40774 GCA_037176905.1 Azolla pinnata | reverse complement strand
CACACAAACGTACATACGTACATACTGTAGATTTTGCATACATTTCGATTTTGATAGAACTGTGGGCACATTGAATAATAATTTATTACGTGCGATGAGATAGGCACGAGAGTTATTTTTTTCGCGCACCAATAAGAGGAGAGAGGAGAGAGGAGAGAGGAGAGAGGAGAGAGAAGAGCAGCGCTCGCTTTCACACTTGGCGGACCAGGGAAGGCCCCTTGTCCTTTCACACTTCTTCTCTTTTCTTTTTCTTTTTTTCCGTAAATTTTCCTTTCTTTTTTCTGTTTTTCTTTTTCTTTTCTTTTCTTTTCTTTTGTCCTTCTTCTTCTTCTTCTTCTTTCTTCTTCTTCTGTGCTGCTGCAGCCTGCTTCTGATTCTAGGGTTTCTGCACATTCTTGTCTGCATCTCTTCCTTTTCCTGTCTTTTCCTTCATTCTTTATTTCCTCACCTTCTTCTCCTTCTCCTTCTGCTTCTGCTTCTGCTTCTGCTTCTGCTTCTGCTTCTCTCTCTTTCTCTGTACTTCACGCCATATCTCGTGTCTCCCTGCAATTCCTTTTGCTTCCTTTCTCCTCTACGCGCGCCTCCTCGAATTCTTCCGACACCTCTCGCTCCGCCTGTAAGATTCTCTCTCTCTCCGTCTCTCTCTCTCTCTCTCTGTGCATTTGTGTGTGTGTTTCCCTCCACCAATTACGCAGCTTTCATGGCTCCTTCCGGAGGTGCGCCAGATCTGTACGAAGAGAAACTCTTCCCCGTTTCTTGAATCTTCCCGTCGAGTCCGCTATCGTGCTCTACTTCGGATCCGTTCGTAACCGCCTCCCTCTTCAGGCCTTTCCCAGCCTACGTGCAGCAGCGGCGGAGAAGTCCTCGTCTCATGTACACAGCGATCTTCCCGCCGCCATGGATGGGTGTCCGGAAAGCTGCCACAGCCTCGTCCTTCGATGTGGTGAAGCGGACGGAGCTTCCTCTGATCTGCTCAATAAGCCTCGCTGCTTCTTTCTCTTATGCCTTACCATAGCTCTGATCGTTATTTCTGATCCTTTCAGATGCTACACATTGGCTTTCATCTTGATCAAAACTTCACTTGCTGAACCCGCGCTCTATTTGCAGAAAGATACTCTCCTCCAAATGCCGCAATATCAGCTAGATTTAGTCCAATTATATAGCTGCCATCTTCACTGTTTGTGCAGAAATCTCTCCGGTACTATCAGGAATCATCATATCATGTCACCAATGGAAAGCTTTGATTCCAGCTGCTCCCACTGTGATCTGCACTGTTTACTTCCAAGGAAACACTGTTTCTTGCAGCACTTTTCAAAATATCTTCATCCGCCTTTGGTTCGCAGCCTTTGGTTTCATCCGCATTTCTGTCTTGAATCTTGCCCCGGGCCCCTAGTCTTGATCACTACTATATAATCCATATATATTCCCAACCTACGGCTTCTATAGACGCTCCATCGATCTTCTCTGACTCAGGATTATGCTTGATCGCATAAACGCCAACTGATCAGCTCAACTGCTTACACAATCTTATTATGCATGTGCAGACAGACACTCATCACCAGCACAAATCAATATCTAGAGATATTTTGAATGAAACGGTTATGATGCTAGATCTGGACTTTCTTCTGCAGAATTTGCAGAAACGATCACCTCTCATGACTTCTCTACATAAGCAGCTTAGAAAACTGTCTCATTGTAATTTTGTCTCAGACACCGAAGCTGTGGCAAAGGATTCAGCGGCGGAAGGAAAGACCTTAGCAATCAAAAGAAGAGAGACGGAAACCAAGGATCAAGCAAAGCTCGACATCATAGGTCAGAACAAAGGATCCGAAAGCCACGCGAGACTGGATATGGTTCGGAGAAGGATAAAGATAAAGAGGATCGAGAATGCAGCTACGAGGCAGGTCACATTCTCGAAGAGGCGAGGAGGCCTGTTGAAGAAGGCGCACGATCTGTCCGTGCTTTGCGATGCTCAAGTCGCTGTCATTATCTTCTCCAGTAAAGGAAAGCTTTTCGAATTCGCTAGTCCAAGGTACACACACTCACAAACACACACGTCTCTAACTAACTGCACGGCTTTGTGTCTCTGCAGATCTCCATAACCAGATCTCTCTACCCTCTGTACCATCTGTAGCACCTTTGCAGATCGCCTGCAGAAACCAGACCTGATCTCTACGCTTTCCTTCAACTTGGAAGATTCCATCACTTTCCGTCTCCTTCCGTCTCCATTTTCCCTTCTCCTCTCACAATTAAACTGTGTCTGTTGCGGTTCTCCATGGAAACCCTCAGTACGTTTCCTTTCGTTCACAATTTCCTGGCATCTATCTTCTCGGCTTTACGACTACCCTGGGCTTCAATGAGAATTCATCACCTAAGGAAGGCGGCCATAGGTACTTAACTAGTTGAATAGTCCGCCATGGTTTCGGGAGCTGAATCAGTTGATCGGGTTTTTGAACTGGTCTGGAGCTTGAGGAAGAGAGCAAAAACTGGCTCGATTCATTCCAACTGCTGGCTGATTACGTAGAGCTATGGATAAGACCAGCTGGCGTAGCAGTGTAAGGAAAAAGGCAGCAAAACAGTGAAGATTTAGTTAGATTAACGCAGTTAGAAGAAGAGAGGCATATAATAATATGAGAAAACCAGCTAGGCAGTCTTTACTTTGCAGCTACCTAGCTGTATACATACATACATATATATTTAAAGCCAAATTATCACAGTTACAGTTATACGAAAGAACCAGCGGGGTTCCGTTTTACTCTGCAGTTTGAAGCATATGGAACTCTGCCGACTTCGTCGCAGATATTGTTCTCTGCTGCGAATTCTTCCACCAAGTTCTTAGTTCCTATCTAAGAATTAGGTTCTGTTTATATTTTTACATCTCCCTCGTTGAACACCGTCCCTCAAGTAACTAGCTTCGCTGGTGCTAACTGATCAGGATTCTGTACTCGTCATTTCTGTAATGCAGAGCGGCAAATCACCGGTGCTAACCGATCACATTCTTCCGTCTCTGATAGTGGCGAAGCTGGAAGCAGATTTGCTTGTACTGGCCACGGCCACAGCTGATTGCTCATTGTTATAACCGCAATGTCGTTATCTGACATCAACGCAGTTGCCTGCGGCATTCATCTGTTTTTTTTTTCCGTTTCCGTATTTCCGTTTCAAGCCAAGAAATGATTGATTTCCATTCATCCAGAAATGGTTTAGTTCTAGTCCAGTGCACCTGAGCTGCAATAAATATCATCTGAGGTATTCTTCGGAATGAGTTAAGTCTCCACTACTTCAGACATTTTGAGGAACCATTAGGAACACGTTAATCTTGTCCGTATGAGGTCGGATGCAATCCGATGGAAGGGACGATCATCTCTCACCACAGTTGATGGATTGCTCCCTGGATTAGCAGTTTTATGTTGCAGTATGATTTACTGAAGCATATTGTCCATCTGTCAGTACAGAAGAATCTCTCTAGTTTTACCACATCTAGTTATTATGTCCTCTGTTACTGGTTTCTTGATCCTTTTGTTTTTCCGTATGGCCATAGCGTATGTATATTATAACTAGCCTGTCGATCGTCCTCTACTCTAAATACTCATGCGGAGTATCCATATCTTGATCTATTCATGCGGAGTTGATATGTATCCATATCTTAAACTGAACGGAACCTGCAACCAGTAAAATCCGACAAGCATATATACAAGGTTCCGTTTATCTTCTCAAAGGTTTCATGCGCCATGTTGCAGTCCTTCACAAGCCACTAATACATCTTTCTTCCTCCCTTCCACGGTTTCCATGCCCAATTTTGAATGGATTAGATCTCTTAACAGCTCGCATATAGAGTCCCATGTTAATGTTACCTTTAAATCCAACAGTCCTGTATGTCCGCTTGTTTATAAACCATAACAGTTGCTGTCTTTGGTACTTATTCCAGAAGATATCAATCCACGACCTAACTTTGAAGCAGCGACCGAGTAGGTAGGCTATGAATTATTAATATTGAAGTCTCATAGAAGTTGTGTATCAGGGCTTAGGGTCTGTGCTTTGCCTATGGGTAATGTCCCGGTTTTTGATACAGGCTTGCGAGTGCAAAGGTGCATTACCACGATTATATAATACTTCTTATAAATACATGGAATCCTTTGTTATCGTACTGGAAACAAGTGTGACTGGGTAGGAAATCATATTCAAGGTCTCTTAAGCATTGGGCCTGAAGTTAGTGGTCGTTCAAGTAGGAAAGGTGTTTTGGTGAGATCAAGATCAGATAGAGATGTAAATGCAATCGGTACAGAAGAATTAAGCATCCGAATATATTTGAAAGCGTTGTGAACGATCTCCCAAATGAGTCTCACTTAGTATCAAATAGAAAAAGTTTCATCCTATTGCCTTATTATTGAAGAGAGGAAAGGTTATTAATAAACAAGGGGTTTAATCCATTAAACTTATGTACTAATAATTGAGTTAAAACTTCGACGGAAAGACAGGGACCTGTCCTCAAACTTGAGTACATATCTTGGTTAATTTTTGAGGTAGGAAAGTACTGAATGTATCTTCTTGTCAAATCCTTCGTCTCTTCAATCACTCTAAACACGACTTTTCACTTTTTAGCTCAATAAATACAAAGAAAAATATAAATCGATACAATGTACAGCAATGTTGAGGTCATATCAGCGTCTATTATCATCCAACATCCTATCAGAAGTAACTATGTACCGATATGCATGTCTGTAAAAAAGATATATATAATCTACTAGCCTTTGTGCCTACTGAAATGAAGCTAAGCGCGTCTCGAGTACAGTGATCATGTCATCATATCTTTTCTTCTTCATATTCTATTTCATACAGCCGTTACATCAACGACGCAGTTATTTTATGTCATACATCCGCTCACGTGGCATTGACTGCTACATCTGTTAACTATATCTATGCGACTAAATATTCCCATTTTTTTAATACAAGTCCCTTGTATCTATTTTGTGAGCCCTGTCTTGAAGAGAGCAAAGCTATAGTTCTTGTACAGCCATTAATGTGTCCAAAGTATCCCTAGATTTGTATTCGGGGAGAGATGAACGCTCCATCTCTAATATTTTTCTAATCACAGGCAAAAGATTTTCAATAGTCTGATCAGGTAGAATAAATTCAGTGTGTTTGTTGTACATACAAAGAGCCAATCTTGGTATCATTTCCATAAAATATTTCTGTTCTTCCACATACCTATATAAGGCAACCTATGGTCATAAGGGACTGCTGATTAATATGTAAATGCACTAAATTAATAGAAAATGGAAACTCGTTCCCTGCCCTAGAGCAATGTCTAATACGGTTGTTTTGGGAAGATGTGATCGATCTCAAAATGAGTACAATTGTTCAAGAGGAAAATTTTATGCTCTTTTTCAAATATCACGGGATTTCCCATGTTTCTTTCGATTAAGCAAGTCTTATGAGTTAATATCATTGGAAATATCTGTTGTTCTCCTTTCAGCGATTTCGAGTAGTATACATATAGTATACACTATAGTATGATGGCAACTGAGATCACACAAACTGACATATAGCCATGGAGTATATCTATTTATATAATGATAATTCATATGATGTGTAAATTAGCTAAGCAGGTTCGCCTTGGCTATAGATAATGTTTTGGGACCAACAGAATGTAGAATATTGCTCTACACCGTGTAGTTGCCCTACTGAGAGTATATTCTTAGTATGTCATATAACTTCCTGCAAGAGCCGTTCGAGAACAGATCTTGATCTTTTTATACCTGCAAGAGCAATAAGAAGGAGACGAGATGGCCTTTTTGTCCTGTCGGCTGTCCGTTATCATACTACATCATCCCATCACTCAGACGTATCTCATCTTCTGTCCACTAATTAATGGTTTCTTCTCTAATGATCAGAATAGATCATAAATACTGTATACAGCACTGCTGGTCATGTGGCTGGGTTCATGTTCCTGCGACAGGAGCTAGACCTAAACCTAGGCGTGCATGGCTGGAGCACTGCTACCTTGGCAGCTGTATTGTAAAGGGGTATGAATAAAATGGCCGGCCATCTCATCTTCAATCGTGACGGTTTCTTAGATTACACATCCAGTGTACATAGGCACTTACTGTTTAGAGTAATTAGCATTAAATATGTACGTGCATACACCTCTTTAATGGAGGAGAATCTACATGAAAGATCAGCCAAATGCTCCGAGGACAATATTCCTTGATTTCTCTATAGTATGTGGTCGTTGTGAATACCTACAAAATAACATGGTTAGTTTGGAGATTAATGCCATCTAGCTCAACCATGCTCAAAGGCCACATTATTGTGCAGGAATGTTTCTTTGGTCTCCTTGTAGTGGTTTAAAGGGTAGCAATGTTTCTCTTTTTCAAATTATGTTATATATATTTAGAACAATCTGCAAATAAATTTTACAGACTACGCTGTATTTGTGCTATGTTTCAGATTCGCTGGTATAATTTGGGTTAGCCCTATAGAAATTTCTAAAATCTGGTGATCAGTAAGCATGGAACCAAGGCCCATAATGCTTTAGTCTGTCATGTATTACAAGAAAATTTAGTCTACTTTGCAAAACCTGAAACTATAATTAGAGTGTTTTATCTTATTTCTGCAGTTTGCAGCCTCTAGGGATGGTATTATGAGATTTTCTTCTCCCAGTGTTTGCCTGTTATGAAAACGTTAGAGTTTGTTTCAAATCGAGGGTTCCCCTCCCAAGAAAAAAAGGTACAATCTAGAGTAGTAATTATTAATTCACTGTTATACTCATTTAATGATGGGCTGTGGAAGTACCTAAATATTTGTGTTACTGTGAGTGAAAAGACTATACCTTATCCAATAAGACGTAAACATAAGATTACCCACAAACAAACTAACATTTTGGTGGGGCATGAGGCGTGGGACATAATATCTTATTCAACTTTACACTCACGTGCATATTAGCGTGTGAAAATACTCGTTTTTGGTGGGACATATTTTCAAACTATTTGTGTTACTCTAAGTTGTGAAAACACTATACCTTCCCCAATACAATCACACCGTATATCATACTAACTAAAATATACGTTTCTCATGAAGTTCAACATGATATATTTATGCAATGCCCAAGCTCCAGTCTAGGAAGGTGAAATTTGTAACTTTTATCTTCATAACTGAGGTGTTCTTGCAAACCCCCAATTTAAGGAGAAGAAAAAACAATTCTATAGTCAAAATGTTATAATTAATCACATTTTCATTTATATGTTGGAAGTAATACTAATTATGGAGAAAAGCAATAATGCTACAATCATTTCATTACAAAAGTTAGAATGATAATTACCATAATTACATTCAAAAGTCTATGGGTTATTTTAAACATCTTAATGAATGATAATCATTATATCATTGTGTTTTGTGTCCTTGTGTAATGCTCATATTAGTGGTTGGAGTGATGCTTGTCATTCCATGTTATACCCCATGAAATTATTATTGAAGGTTAACATATGGAAAATATCTATTAGTAAGTCAAAGTATTCAAGTGACCAAAAAATCTCTCTAAACTATGTCTTGATGTACTTTATAGAGAGTATCCACAATGACAAGAATATGTAGAAAGACATGAGTGAATCATCCATGCTCCTATTTACATGCTAATAGCCGCTCCATGCATCACAATTTTCCTATCTACTTTTCATCTATAGACCTCAAAACTTAGAAAGGAAATTGTTTGCATTGTATTAGAAAAACAACAAAGTTGAAGATATTAGTTGTTTTTGAAGTGAGGCATCAAGTTATTCCCTTATCAACATGTCTATATATACTTTTCTACAAGTAAATTCTCAAAGATTTATAAATACCATTTAGGTTTTGCCTTATTTGTTTTCCGATTTACAATCCATTTGACATTATTAATCTATGCCAATTGATTGATACTCAATTATAACTTTTTATACAGTTAGCTATAGGTTACAAATTGCCAACATTTAAATAAGGACATCCAATTAACTTTCCAATACAAATATTAGTTTTTGATAGATAACATTTGAGCATTCTAGGTAACTCGAGCTGTTCTCTACCCAAATTATTAGGACAAAATATTTTCAGTGATTATAAAGCAAGTTTGCAGATGCATTAGTTAAAAACAACCTCTAGTTTTCAGTGTGTTTGTAAAACTATACAAGTAATAGAGATAATTGTCATGTAACTAGGAATATATATGAACTTATTCTAAACAACTATGATTTTCTTTACCCTCTCCTTACAAACACCTTTAGTAGACATTGTACCTTCCATATAGACCAAATTGCCATCAAACTAAGTTTTGTCATTTAATTAAGTTATTCCCAAATGTGAACAAAATCTTGATCACAAGCGAAAATGTGCAAAATAGAAAGGTATACATTTAAAAAAAATCCTAAATGGGGGCTTTCTAGTTTTTTCCCTTTGAGATTGGCCTACACAATCTAGTTTGGTATGACAATCACAACATTTTTTCAAGAGTCAGTATTTCGTCAAGAGTCATTGCTCTTTAAAGTCTATTCCTAGAATACTATAAAAATAGCTCTAAAATTTTACATCTATAATGTTATATTCTCTCAAAATATAAGCAAGACTTTTAAGAATATATATAGATGTTACAAAATGTTATAATTCTTGTCTAAGAATATAATTGAGTTTCCAATTTACTTTGAAGAAGTTTGCATTGCAAAATGTCTTCTTGATTTTGGATCAATTCTTGTACAATAATTATGAGATTATATATTACTATTAACTATTGACGAACCATTTCTATCTTTCTTGATTGTTTACAATTCCATAAAGCCTTTTAGAATATAGAAAAAGCAATATGATTCCAACCTGCAAGTATAGTTTATATAAATATTTATCTTTTAGTATTCAAAAACTTTTGTCGAAAAGGATATAAGGATAGTGATTATGGATTTCCAAAACGTTAGTCTCTAATTGATGTAAAAAAGTTCCACTAAAACTTACAAAGGATTTAGTATGATTTGATCTAATAAAAGTTAATTATCTATATATATTTGACACTAATTAATGCATTACTTTAATTAGTACGGTGAATTATTATGCACACCTCAGAATAAATCAATGTTCAAATAATCTATCAATGTACTTTTGGCATTTAAATCTAAAGTTTTAGCAACAATAACAAATGTGATTAATGTCACATGGGAATATTATAAGTGGATTTGTTATGTGGGGTATATGGAAACCAAATTTCTACAATTATTCCAAGGAGCTATAGACTTGCACATAAAAACTATGAAGGTAATTTGGTTAGAGCTTGTGCATATCTTAAAGGGTTAGTGAGATAATCTATAATAAGGAACTTTAAAAAGAAAGGGAAACTTAAGATTAAGGTTTAAACATGCTATAAGAGTTGTTATGGAGAAAATAGGTAAACATTTGCGGCCTTCATCGTCGCTTAAGTGTTAGGCTATAATTTGTAATTAGCCTTTGGGTGTTTTTTTAATGCCAAGTGAAAGTCCTTTTAAAAAAATAACAAACGTAATAATATATGTAAGATCATATATGTAAGACAAGGAAACATTATTATATATAGAGTTTTGTATTAATAAAGATTTATATATATGAAACTATACATTGCATAAAAATATTATGTGTACATGATAAAGATAGGGCATGCTATTAATAGGGATATAAAATAAGTCAAAGGCATACATTTAATGCATTGTAAAATCGTCATAAACAAATAATTAAAAATGTTTACATTTACAATTTAGCTATATGTGAGGGAAGCCATGAAAAATTCTTTTACTTCGATTCTAGAGTATAAAACATAGATTATGTCAAGAACAAGAACATACAGATGTGAAGTTCTTTACTTTCTTATTTTTTATAAAAGGGCATATTTAACCTATAGGGAGAGAAATGTTGTTTTTATTTTCGAAATATCTTTATAAATCCTTTGATTGCAATAAGTTAATCCATTTGCATTAACTTTGATATTAGTAATCTACTATGTCCTTGAAGTTAGCTTTCTATAAGTTCTAAATGCACTATATCCTCTTTAACATGGATTTAAAAGCTTCTACGACTCATTTAATGTAATATTGAGTCATTTTCATTAATATTTGAAAGGAAATAAATAGAAAGATTGAAGTCATTTCCTTTTTAGAGGCCAAAATGACTTATGTTCAATTTCTTTATGATTGAAGATTGAACAAGACTAGATATTTTGTCTCTGAAAACTCTCAAACATGAGCTGCTGTAAAACTTAAAAATCGATGTCTTGCAATAATGACCTTGGACCTTTTTTTGTGGCTTATGAGCAGAAAACATTTTAATTGCTTTATCAATATTAACCCCCTATGTTTGTCCTCAAGGAGGCGCTATTACTATATTCCTTGGTTGAGTTGTGACATGAGAGAGCCACCAAATTAGAGAAATTTGATTGTTCTTTGTAGCTTCATTGTTGTGTTACATCGTTTTCTTTCAACAACTTCTTCTTAAGTCTCTTTAGTCCTATTAAAAATAATTTTAAACATTGTTAGTCCTTGTATTTAATTATCTTGGGTAATGGGCTAAATCATTTGCTATGAGACATAGGTAATTGCCTCTAATTTCATAGAATTTACAATAATGACATATATTATTATTATTTTTTTAAGATATTCTTCCACTTGGTATTAAAAACCACAATTTTACACTCGAACGAGTATATTATGTTCTTTTAATTCTCCTCTTTGATATTATAGTTGATTTATTCTTTCCTCCAGAAGGTTTGCATTTATGTAGCTTTCTCAATTTCTAATTGGTGTGAGGAAGTTCTAAGGAGCCCTATCATAGTGTAGTGAAAAATATAGTGTGCATCCCACTTTAATGATCTTGACAATTAACGAATCAAAAGTAATTTAAAAGGCATTAATCTTATTTGAGGAGTCTCATTAATGTGAGGAAATTTTAAGCAGCCATATCAAAGTGCGGAGAGAAATATAGCGTGCATCCCACTTTAATAATCTTGACAATCAATGAATCAAAAATAATTTAAATGGCACTAATCTTATTCAAGGAGTCTAATAAATATGAGGCTCGTCACATATGTTATTAGGTTGAAATCTTTTGAATAACAATACTCAAAATGAATAAATATTAGGCATGTTTCACCTAAAAACAAATATACTTCGAGGGAATATACAGTGTAAAAATTTGTATAATTTATATTCTCAGTTTCTTTTATAGTATTGTGTTGTATAGAGCTATAATCTAGAGCTATAGATTGAGACTCTACCATCATGTTATTCCTAATTTGGCATAAAATTGTTCTATGTTTTATAAAGCTATTGCTATTTGAAAACATGACCATAATTTTCTAGTATAAACCATATATCTCCAATATATGGATATATATACAGGAATCTAATATAGATTATTTATGGTAGGAAAGTGGTACCATTATATTACCATAAGCCGGCTCTTCTAATAAGAAAATATACACTTAAATTTAATATAGAATATTTATGTCTTATATGTGCATATATACAAGAATTAGATAATTTATGATAATGAAATGTTTAATATGTTCTCAGGCTAACATAACCCACAAGATAAATTGTACAATTATGTAAAAAAATCATTTTGCTAGTCTGTTAAAGAGAAGAGAGAACAAAAGTACCTACCTTTGATGTATATGTCACTCTTTAGTTGAAGTCCAACCACAACTTTTAGCTACAGCAACTTACATTGCTACAATATTTGGAACATATGTATGTCATAACATTGAGGTGAATGTTTCTTGAGGTTGCCCTTTTTCTCTTTGATTTTCTACCTTTGCATATCAGAGACATGTAACAAGTATATTGCCATATATTATAAATCTGGGGTGTGAGTTGGTTTTGGATTATTGGTCAAGTAACATGGAAGACTTGATGTAGTTTGATAGGTGTTACCATTAGTATTAGAGGTGAAAATAGTTTAGTCTTAATACTTACCCCCTATATAACGTTGTAGTTAAAGAAGAAATTTTTGTACCTACTTAGAATTTAGGAAAACGTTAATTGGTCCTGGACTGAAACTCTCTCTATTCATTTTTCTTAAACTTTAGTTAAGCTAGCTGGCTTTTACAGTTAATATGTCCCTCACAATGGATATCTCTTTGCCCTAAGAGTTTAGTTGTGGCTTGGCTACTGTCTATTTTCAAGTTAATGGTATGAAAGCGTATAAAAATCAATGATGTAATTAATAAACGTAGCTATTTCTTCTATTTCTTTGTTCTACCTCTTCTTGATCCTCTACGTTTCAATCTTTTAGTTAAAACTTCTTTTTTCAACTTTCTTTGTTAAAAGAAGAAATGTTTTCTTTTTCTTATTGATGCAATATGACATTCTTAACAATAGAAGATCTTGAGTGATAAATGTATATGATAAGAAAATGCTAGTACTTAGATCTTTGAATAAAACTAAAGTCATTGAGTTGTTTAGAATAGTTTTCACAATAAAGAAGTTATAGGTGGTAGTGACTAATGTGGGTGATCTACCTATGTCTAACATAAATTTTTAATAGCTCTTGTCTAACTCTTATAATCTCTTGAGACTTGAGTTATCAATATCTAATTCACCTTGAGCATGTCAACTTATTGTATGGCTATAGCTATATACAAAGAGGCCACATGTAGATATTATCTAGGTGCCCAATAGCTTGGCATGATAATTGATTTTGTGATTATTTACTAATTATCCTTAAGATTAAGACCATTCGAAGGTGCCTTTAATTAACATAACTAGGGGCAAAGTAATTTTTGCTCAAATAACATTGATTGGCTTTGTTAATAGCATTGATGCTAATGATCCTTCAAAAAGTGAGCTAAACATGCATATTTCAAAACTGTCTGTCCTTATGACGACTACAATATACATAAGGGAAGGGGTGCCTAATATGCTAAAAATCTAGAGCCATCTCTTCAATCATCATCTCCCTTGTAATATTTAGCGTGCATATTATTATCATTGTCTCAAGTTTGGTTCTTCAGTTATTCAAAATTTGCTTATCCAAAGTAGTGAAAGTAACGCCAAGAATATACATAAACTTTAGGGGTGGTCACGATGGGTCTTGCAAGTAAGAGTTATATTGATGTAGATATTTTCTAGCACTATTCTAGTGCTTCCTCCTTTTCAAGCATCGATAAGTTCACTTATTTCTTCTTTTTTTTCCAAATCAATATGCTTCGAGTAGTGAAATAGAAAATGGCAATATAACAATATAAGAAGAAGGGAACCATTGAAACTTCACAAGGTTCACCTTAGACCAACCATAAATGAAACATTTACTATAATAAACCAAACTGCACAATTCAAGACCAGCCCACAAAATTCTTCTAGCACACCTTGTAGTCATCATCTGGACAATAGGCAAAACATAAGGTTCACTTATTTCCTTTATATATATTCCAAATAGAGCTATTGATGAAGGGAAACCTTAGTTAACGCCGACCGTGCTACAGCTAAATGTCGCACATGGAATGCCTCACATATCTAGAGACTTGCTCGTATGGTGCACACAAGTTTCAAATTGCCCTTCCAATATTCCAAGCGTTTCAAATTGCTAGTTTGAAATAACTGAGCACAACACATTGTATTTTAAGGTATAGATCAGGTGGTCTTGCAGTAAACCCTGTTTTGACTTAGAGAATAGGACTAATTATGTATCATGTGTGTACTCACACTATATTAATCTAGGTATCTCTTATTAGCTCTAGCTCTACTAAATTAAGTTATTTCCTCTGGACATGATTATATTCCAAATAGGAGGTAATTAGTGCTGAAGGGACCACCAAAGAGCTCAGGTGGAGCGCATGGGCATCACACATACGACGCTAAGACAGCTTGCGCGTAGTAAGAGCAAGTAAGGGCCGAAAAGATTGAAGATCCATCGATGCCCACCGATCATCTTTACATTTTAGAATGCTCATATGCTAGTTTGGGTTCACAAATCGTATAACTGGGGATTGCATGGATCTCAAATTTGTACCAATGGTAACTCTATATGCAAAATCTTATCATGGTGGCCAACTGCACTTTCAGGCATCGCCGATCTATTTGCAGAACTAGAATTTCACTAGTGAGGAGGAAACTCTTGGTTAGCCAAATCGTATCACAGTATTGTGAAATGCTCTAGTTTATTGGAGTGCAAAAAGGTATTTCCATTTTTGTCGAGTTTACGGTGAGTTTTTTGTGAGTCCTTCGTGTGGAGATGCGGATATGGGCACGCTGGTATAATTTTGAGCAATTTGATATTGTATTGCTTAGATTGTGTAGCTGGAGACTAGACATTCAAAAATGTGTTTCCATCGGTTGTCAAAGTGTCTTATTGTGCATGTTAAAAACTAGAGTTCTACATCTAGTGTGTAAATTGGTGATTATCTGAGCAAATTAGCGATGATTTGATTCGCTGCCAGGCATCCATATTCAGTTTGTTCGGCTGCATTCAATGAATAAGAGTAATATTATAAGTAGATCTTTGCAGATTAATGATACGCTACTATGCTAAAGAACAGATGCGTAAAATTTGTACTAATAATCCATGAGCATTGATTAAAAGCACCACAAATGCAGCAATCTGCAAGCGAGGGAAAGAAAAATGTTGGGTTGATATACTTTTGATTTCAGTGTAGAATTCGGTATACAGATCACACATATAAGGAGAACTAGATCAGATGAAATCATGCTGGAGCTGAATACCGGATTTATTCTGATTTTGTAATGTATACAATATTTTACTGTGTAGTATATAGGCAATAAATATATATGGTATAAATTCTGTCTTCTATTGTGTGCTTTAATTCAGCATGCAGAGCGTTTTAGAACGGTATGTCAACATTCAGGAAGGCTTGGAATCTGGTGATGCAGCTGTTCAGGATCCTTCACACGTACTGCCCATATTGTTCTCCATATTCTGATCATTTGGGCATTAAAATCTGTACTGACGTTGTAAATCGATGTGCAATATCAAATAAGGATCAGTAACGTTTTTACTTTGATCGATTTTTTATTAGTATTGCGCTATTGATCGGTTTTTTCCGATGTCCTTATTCCCGATTCCATCATATAGAGCAATCACAACGCCAACAACGCAGAAGAATTAGCCAGCACCACTGCACCGAATCCCAATAATCATCAAGAAGGCGCCGGCAACAAATTGCTGCAATACACTCAGAAACTCAGAACCCTGCAAAGGTACTAATGGAGCACATCATATCATGGAACCATTAAGTGCATATGCTCATATATTCATTCTTAGTATTGGATTGCTTGCTTGCTTGATTGATTGTGTACTGAATATATAAGAATCAAAATAGGCAAATACATATGCTCATATATTCATTCTTAATATTGGATTGCTTGCTTGCTTGCTTGCTTGCTTGATATGATTGATTGATTAAGAACTGAATATAGAATCAAAATAGACAAATGCATATGCTCACATATTCATTCTTAATATTGGATTGCTTGCTTGCTTGCTTGCTTGATTGGGTGAGTACTGAAATATAGAATCAAAATCGGCGTGGTGTAGTTATTATGTTGAAATTAAATATTGATTGGCTGATCATTTTGATAGACTGAATATAGATAGATGTCACTCATGATAGCGGCAGGATCGGTTACAATGTTTTTCAAACATTATATAACGCTGACCCGCTGACAATAAAAATACTTAGATGTTGTATTAATGATCCAAATTATCGGACTCGATCCCATTGATTAGGAGCTTGATGGGCGATGATTTGGAAAGGCTGTCATTGCGAGATGTGATCCGCTTGGAGCAACAACTGAGGGACAATTTGGGACGGATACATGCAAAAAAGGTACTAATTACGAGCCAAAGGTCCATACTTAATGCGAATTGCTCATGATGGAAGCTGTCATATAATTCGATCTCCATTGCAAATTATCACATCGAACCGTCGGTTTAATGTCGTCAGCATTAATTAGCCGTTTGCACCAGAAATTAGTACTTAATATCGATTATTTGGCCAAATCTAGCTGATATAAAAGATGGCCTCCAACATTATAAAACCATTGGCAATACAAAGGTAACTATGGCAGTGCTTACAAACGTTTTTGTTTTTGAATCTAAATCTTGAGATTGATCAGATAACCATTATATTTCAGCTTATATGGATATTAGGAATAAGTGATGATCACTGTAGTTTGTTGCCAAGTTTAGGGTGTGGCATGAATAGTACAATTCTGATGTATTAGCACTGGTCTAATCCACAGCGGATTAAGTTAGAACATTATAGCATCATATTCATGAAATCGCTTACAGTTAATTAGCACTAGGGCCTAAAGCGAATTAGTTGTTGAAATTAATTAGGTCAATCAATGCCATCGATATATGAAAGGGTTCCAATTAATTAATGTAGAGTCGTAACCAGTAATTGAAATTTCTATCGAATTCCCATCAATGTAGTATGTATGCAGAAGAGACACCCAAATTATATAAGTTTCAGCCTGTTTGATGATGATCATGATTTGCAGGATGAGCTAGTGTTGAAGAAACTGGACGATCTCAAGCAGAAGGTAAAATATATCTCTAAGTTATATATACATTCGCGTAATCACCTACTTAATCTGCGGCACACGAAATCGGTAAAACGGTGTTGAATTCATGAGATTGAGATGACATTGGGGTGAATAATCTACTATAATCTATAGCCATATGCAGATCAGCAGCTAGCTAAAGCAGATTGTAGGGTGGATTATATAAATCTATATATATACAACAAACACACACATTGCAGTAGAACTGTGATTATGATCGGGAATTCAAAATGGAGCCGAGCAGAAGCCGTGCCCATTAAATCCGAATGTTGATGGCGACGATCGGCTTACGATTTAGTGGTTAGGGTTTTCGGAGAGAATATTTCGTGGGATCGGAGATTAGCGATTTTCGAGAGGTTTCGAACGCGATGTAGCCAATACAGCCGGATTACGAATATGACGATGAGGAGGAGGAGAGATAATTCGACTTAATCGAGTACAATCTGATCATCGGAGTACAATATTCCAGATGATCTATCAGTATCTATCTAAACTTAGCCGCTCTAATAAAACGCTGTCTCTAACAAAGCGCCCTCTCTATTAGAACGCGGTCAAAATTGGAAGAGTGTAACTTATATGTCAATAACGCCCTTTCTTTACTTTCTTTATTATGTTGTAATTGTTTTTGTATGTAGTACTCTCTCTATTACAACACCCCTCTCTAAGAGAACACCCTAAAAAAGGAAAGGGCGTTTGATGTTTTAATATAAAACCATAGCCCAAATGGGCAATACTCATTTATACAAAGAAAAACTTATCCAAAAGGGTTTAGGGTTTTGAGGGTTTTAGGGTCTAGAGATATGATAGTAAGGGCGTGATGTTTGCGACGTGGGCATTGTATTAGAGTGGATACGGTAACATGATGCAGTTACTTAATGGCTGATTATTGTGTGTGTATATATAATTAGATGTGTTTTTGTGTTGAGATGAATCAGGTGATTGATACTGCCAAGTCGATTAAGGCGATTTCGAGCGTGAAGTCGAGTAATTCGGCGCAAGCTCCAGCCGGAGAAGCTGGAGCTGCACCCAGGCCGCGCTCCGATTCAACGTCTCGCCACAGCAACATCGATTACAAGAGTATGAGTAGCATCGAAGCGAATCTGCAAGCATCAGCATCAGCATCAGCATCAGCATCAGCTGGACCCGATAATTCAGCGCCCGATCATCATCACGCGACCATCAGTACGGCGGCGACAACTGATGCCGATCAGTACACAGCTTCAGCTAGGTCAGCGAACCGAAACCCCGTATTAAATTCCTTTCTCCCCTAGGCTGTAAGCACCATACAGCCCTCGAAACCCGAAGAACCCTAGAATTAGTTTGCTCCATCATAACTAGTAGTACACTGATGAATTATGTGATGCCAGTACTAGTGCATTATTATACGGGAGGAATCGATTCCCGGGCGATATTCGATCGTGAACCGATTTAATCTGATCAGCCAAGTGCTTTTCGATTGCGATGCGCAGGTTAATCGAGTGGAATAGTAGTAATGATGATGCTGCAGCTCATGGAGCTGGGGCCGCGAATATCAGCTCCATGATCATCAGCACTAGCAGTGCTGCCGAGAGCGCAGACGCAGCTGCTTATAACCTCACTCCGCGGATTCCAATGGTACATATTCACATTGCAGAGAGGTCACCGTCGTCGTCGTCGTCATCGCTGCAGAAGCAGCATCATGATCATTGCCGCGTAATTCGTGCGGTGGCACCCAAGCGATTGAAGCTCAGCGAGGATCTCAATGAATCCCCTCCTTGCAGCACAATGGAGTAACTGCTTTAATCCCAGATCTGACATTCTCATGGTTGGGTTGATCTGATCATGATCATGATCATCCATCCTGTTCTGATCTCCCTCCCAGTTAGGCTGTAGCTGTAGCTTGTGTGTGGCTAATCTCCTCCTTTTTGTCATGTACTGGAAAATGACATGGAAATAGGATCATCAACAACAACAATCATCATCACCACCATATTCCTCGTCCTCATCCTCATCCTCACCCTCATCATCATCATCATCAATCCCAGATCGTTGTTCATCAGAAGGGTTAATCCCGGATTGTTCATATATAGGGTACAAGAATTTGATTCGACTGCAGTAGCGATGATCATCTTGTGCGAAAAATTCCAATCGCTGGGCCGATGCTAGTTACTGTTGGGGGAACAGCAATCTGTGTGACCTAGTTTGGATATTCAGTATAACAATTGCAGGTTTTGTTAGAAATCCGAGGGCTATGTATGTCGAGAATCAAGCTTCTTTTCCATTTTGTACAAGACCAATATGGTCATTGGATCATTCATCCCAGCGCATTGAATCTCGATACACAAAACAAATTGCAATTTAGATGGAGGTGTCATGGGCGCTATATACATTCAGTGGACATGTGCTTCCTATCTAGAGATCTATTGCTCCCAATGCATAGTGATGTATTCATGAGAAAGATGATCTTGCTATGTGTAATCTGCAATTGATCCCATTGTAACCTAATGCATCTGGCATCTATGCCCGAGTGTCTAAGGATATTAGGGTTAGGTATGTACATGAAATGAAGGAGTCTCTTCTTCGCCTACCCCTACGGGTCATGAAAAGGAACATCTCACCCTTCTCTCTTATTCAGTCTCTCCCAACCCTAAACCCTAAACTGATTGGGTCAATATATCGTGATTGCCTTTTAACATCAAGCTCCTAGATCGTAAATTTCAGGTTTCGATTAAAAAACACATGAAATCTGACGGGTTTTGTCTAGACTATACTTCATGTTCACATCTTCAATGTTGATGGACTTGCACCAAAGCACACATGGAGATTTAACCTGATCAACAAACACTCTTGCATGTGCAAGGTTGCAATTTTCTTTCATTGCACAATATATAGGCTCTTATAAAACACCAAATGACGTGTTTCAGAAACACAAATTTTGGCATGATAAAGAGTTCAACTCGAGGTTTCACAATTTTGGCCCTTAATTGAGAAATTCAACTTATGGGCTTGCTTGAAACACTGTCAAAGATCAAAGAAAAAAATAAGCATTTACCCGTGAGAGCTGTGATTCAAGGATTGCCAGTTAACTCAACATCAGCCTTAGAACTAATCAGGTAGTAGGGAGTAGAGGTATAGTAGGGCTGATGCACAGGAATCCTGGTAAAATCAAACGCACCTTTTGATCCACATGACGGAAGAGCGTATCAGAATGAAAGAAACCACACGACTGCTAACCAGAACGCCAAAACAATGCAAATGCCAGAGATGCATGATGGTAGCTTTGGTGCCATCGACAATGCTGATGAGCTCGACCCATTTGCATCAGTCATTGTCGATGTGGTGACCATAAGAGAGGCGAGATTCGTATAGTGTCGAGTCACGAGGTCCCATCCAGCTTGTGATGGATGTGAATTGTCCCAGAAGAAACTAGAGCTGGGATCTTGGCATAGCTTATACAGGGGTTTCCCATCCTTGTCCAAGTCCCCACACGTGTGATTTACATTGGCAAGGCAGCAAGGCTCAAAAGGCTCATTTATATCTGACAAAACAAGAAAACAATGAAATGCAAATCAAAACTTGACAATCAAAATGGTCACCTGTGTGTATGCATATCTACACTACTTATGCATACACATATAGACAACTAAATACATATAAAGTACAATTTTTGGCTTTTTTTTTGCAGTTTACATAGGCCCCAGAAAACCTAGATAATTGATTTGGTTAATTCTTTCATTTCCTATAACACGAGAATACCCATGTCCTAATATTAGTTAGATTTTTATCACAGATAGTACAGAAATTTCCTTTTCATTTATTAATTTTCCAATTCTTCAAGAATCAATGCATATGCATCCACATACAGACACATACAAATATACCATAATCTGTTGCATTGGAAAGTATGGTTTGGAATATGGAGAAATGGTCGAGCACATCCACATGGGCTCCACTTCGGTTCTGCAGGTTTGCAAGGCTCTGCAACAGGTGCTCGTTGTGGGTAGTGCTCAGTAGGTTGCCAGTCCCATTGCAGCCTTTGAACGCATTAGCTCGAGTAAAAGATGGGAGGCACCCAGCTGGCTGCATATTGGCCACCAGAAAATAACGAAAACCTAAATCGTACAAGCTCTCGAGACCGCTAGCGATCCCCCGAGTGACTTCCGGCACGAACGTAAGGACACCCTAAAAAACACAAAACCATTCATTATGGGAAGTAATCCATACAGCGCACTTTACGATTGTAGATCACCTATGCATATACACACATGAACATTTCCAGGCACAAATCTGTGTACCATTATGGGATGGAAGGCATACAAAGCAACTTAGGATCGTACATATACACCCATGAGCAGATGTGGGCACAAATCCATGTGTATGATTATGCGATGGAAGCAATACATAGCAACTTAAAGACTGTAAAAATAGGGATCATGCATTCACGGCACAGAAGCTGCATCTGTGGATGTGGATGTAGACGTTCACATGAACATGATGTGGATGTGGATGCAGATTCCTATGAGCATGTGCATGAACATGCATATTTGGATGTTTATGTGAGATGTGTATGCATATGCACACTTGCATGCTCAAGTCCGGTGTGCATGTGCATGTGCAGACATTCAGAAAAACTAGAGCCTGAGCTTCATCTGATTGAACAGTCTTTCCTCTTTGGGAAAATTTCAGTGCCAGAATAGAGGTTTAAAACATCTGCATTACCAGTGTTTGTCCATGAGCTCCAACATATTTGATGTAATCATTCCCAGCATTCGTAAACACGACTACAGACGTCTGTATAACATCCTCGCCGAAGCAAGAGCTGTTCTTCATCAGAACACTTTTCATTTCTTCCACTTGTCTGCTCAGGTTAGTGAACTGTGGCCCAAATGTGTAGAACACCCCGCTTCCACCGTAGGCGAAATTCATTCCCGATGAGCTGTTACAGCGTTCCTCATTCCTCTCCTTAAACACTCGGTAGGGCAGCGGTGATTCCATGCCCAAGAGCTCAGCTGCACACAATACGGCGAACCAGTTAGGGGAGATTGAAACAGTGTAAAAAAAGGCCAGTCATTATCCTGTAGTAAGAGTTGGTTATATTCCGAAGAGAGTATCCGCACGAAGCTTTCCAATGTTTCCCATGTCTGCAATGAAGCTTGTTATTCTGGACGTGAGTGGTCATTCAGAACGATGATAATGACAACAACTATAAGCAATTGCCTGCACATGCTTGTTTGCAGTTGTGTATACATGTATGTGTGTGTATGGATGTATGGATACATGTGTATGAATGTATAAGTGTATTCATGTGTGTATACTCTATCAATGTGGAATGCTTGCATGCGAAGAACGCACCTCTGTGGTATGCTTGCATGCATGAATGCAGCTATGCATGCGGTATGCCTGCATGAAGGAATGCAGCTATGCATGCGGTATGCCTGCATGCACGAACGCAGCTATGCATGCGGTGTGCCTGCATGCATGAATACAGCTATTCATGCGGTGTGCCTCCATGCATGAATGCAGCTATACATCTGGAGCGCCTCCATGCATGAATGCAGCTATGCATGTGGTATGCCTGCATGCATGAATGCAGCTAGGCATGTGGTATGCCTGCATGTATGCATGCGATATTCTTGCATGCATGAATGCACCTATCTATGTAGCATTCTTACATCCATGAATGCACCTATCTATGTGGTATTCTTGCTCGCATGAATGCACCTATCTACGTGGTATTCTTGCATGCATGAATGCACCTATCTACGTGGTATTCTTGCATGCGTGCATCGATGTAGGTATCTATGTATCTAGGATATATGTAGTGCAAGCATGAACGCATCTATGTATGTATCTATGTATGTAATATGTATGTAGTGCAAGCATGAACGCATCTATGTATGTAATATGCATGTAGTGCAGGCAGGAATGCATCTATGTATGCAGTATGCTTGCATGAATGCACCTCTAAATGTGGTATGCTTGCACGAATGCATGGATTTGTGCACCTCTAAACGTGGTATGCTTGCACGAATGCATGCACAAATCCATGCATGCAGTATGCTTGCATGAACGCACCTATGAGTGTAGTGCATGCATGAATGCACCTCCGTATGTGGTATGCTTGCATGCATGAATGCATCTTTGTATTATGTGGTATGCTTGCATGCATGAATGCACCGATGTAAGCGGCGGTCAAGAATGCATGAATGCAGCTATGTATGCAGAGCAAGCATGAATGCACCCATGTATGTCGAGCAAGCATGAATGCACCTATGTATGTGGCACGCTCGCATGCATGAATGCACCCATGTATGTCGAGCAAGCATGAATGCACCCATGTGTATGTCGAGCAAGCACATGTGGTGCAAGCATGAATGCAGCCATGTATGCAGAACAAGCACGAATGCACCGTTGTAATGCATGTTAGCTGATCTATGGAAGAAAGAAGGAACGAAAGAAAGCAAGCAAAAAGACGCACCGAGAAAGTCCGTGAGGATCTTGCCGTTGCCGAAGCGACCGGATGGAAGGCCGGGCCATGTCTCGCCATACGGAAGCTTCCACGCGGTGTCGTTCCGGGGATGGTTCCCGGTGTCTGCGTAGGAGTCGCCGAACACGAACATAGAGGAAGGGCGGAAGGCGGCTCCATGGGTGCCGCTCACCAGCAGCGCCGCTGCAGCAGAAGACACCACAATCGGGGTAAAGAGAAGAGAAACGCAGGGGAAGGAAACGACTCGACGCGAAACCTTTCTCCTGCGGCTATGGTTCTGTGCGTCTGTCTGTGCGAAGGCGGGCGTCGTACCTGCGAGGGCGCAGAGCAGAAGAACTGAGACCTCCATTTCAGAACAGCAGAACAGATGGAGGGAGATATGCATCTCATCTATGTATGCATGCATGCATGCCATGCGTATGCATGCATCCATCCACATCTACGTATGTATGTGTACCTGCCAAGCGTATGCATGCATCCATCCACATCTACGTATGTATGTGTACATGCCATGCGTATGCATGCATCCATCCACATCTACGTATGTATGTGTACATGCCATGCGTGTGCATGCATCCACATCTATGTATGTATGTGTGCGTGCCATGCGTACGCATGCATCTACATCTATGTGTGTGTGCGTGCATGCCGTGCGTATGTATGCATCCGCATCTATGTATGTGTGTGCATTCGCATCTATGTGTGTGTGTGTGCATCCGCATCTATGTATGTGTGTGTGCATCCGCATCTATGTATGCGTGTGTGCATGCGGTGCATATGTATGCATTCGCATCTATGTATGTGTGTGTGCATGCGGTGCGTATGTATGCATCCGCATCTATGTATGTGTGTGTGCATGCCGTGCGTATGTATGCATCCGCATCTATGTATGTATGTATGCCTGCATGTGTGCATTTGGGCATAGAACGTTACCTTCGCATAAGTAATGCCGTGCGTATGTATACATCCACATCTATGTATGTATGTATGTATGCATACTCATGTATGTATGTATGTATGTGTGCGTGTGTGTATGTATGCATGTATTTGGGCATAGAACGTAACATTCTACGAACGCGAATGTAAGTTTGCAAGCGTTTGTGAATGTTATGTGGTTTTTTTTTTTCTCTCTCTCTCTCTTTTCTCGTTTTAGGATAAATGATCATAGTGTTTTCCGTTTCCGTGACAAAATTTCATTTGTGTTTTTGAAATTTTATAAATTTTGTTGAATTTGCCATTCTTCTGGTCCGAGACATGCTTTTGCTGGTTTATCGATCTCGAATGCTCGAATCATTCTCGATTGCGGTTTAGAATGAGCCATACTCTTGCAAGCAGCAAACACAATCGAGAATGACGGAAGAGCATTCGAGATCGATCAATCGCCCAAAGTATGTCTCAAACCAGAAGAATGGTAAATTCAATCAAATATCTACTTCAATCAAATTAAAATTGAGGCAAGGTTAAGTGTTCATTAACCTGGTGCGCATCGGGTTAGTTCTTTTCCAACCCTATGCTAGTATGTAAAATTTTACCTTCTCTAGTAACATTAACTCGATTGAATCAGTAAACCTGCATACTTGCCTTAATTAACCTAGTTGTATCAAAGGC
>JBBBWG010027002.1:0-66665 GCA_037176905.1 Azolla pinnata | reverse complement strand
CATCTCTATCTTCTCCGTCTGCATCTCCATCTCCATCTCCATCTCCATCTCCATCTTCTCCATCTCCATCTCCATCTCTATCTTCTCCGTCTGCATCTCCATATCCCATCTCCCATCTTCCACCATCACCACAATCACCACAATCACCATCACCATCACCACAATCACCATCACCATCACCACAATCACCATCACCACAATCACCACAATCACCACCATCGCCACAATCACCACCATCACCACAATCACCACAATCACCATCACCACCATCGCCATCACCACCATCGCCACCGAGTTCCGCCATCGCCATCACCGACCAATCTGCAGCAGCGAGGATGATCACAGGGGAGGATCTGTACACGGTGCTGAGCGCGCTGGTGCCGCTGTACGTGGCGATGCTGCTGGCGTACGGGTCGGCGAAGTGGTGGGGGATCTTCACGCCATCGCAGTGCGCGGGGATCAACCGCTTCGTGGCAGTGTTCGCGGTGCCGCTGCTCTCCTTCCACTTCATCGCCACGAACGACCCGTACAAGATGAACGGCCTCTTCATCCTCGCGGACACCATATCCAAGCTCGCCGTGCTCCTGCTCCTAGCGCTGTGGGCGAAGCTCTGCCATGGCCATGGCCGGAGCTTGGACTGGGTCATCACCGTCTTCGCCATCGCCACGCTCCCCAACACGCTGGTGATGGGGATCCCCATGCTCTCCGCCATGTACGGAGCTCCCTACGGAGCTCTCATGGTGCAGCTCGTCGTGCTGCAGTGCATCGTCTGGTACACGCTCCTGCTCTTCCTCTTCGAGTACCGCGCCGCCAAGCTCCTGCTCATGGAGCAGTTCCCCGGCGGCCTCGCGGCCTCCATCGTCTCCTTCAAGGTCGACTCCGACGTCGTCTCCCTCGACGGCCGCGACCAAGCTCTGCAGACGCAGGCGGACGTGGGAGAGGACGGCAAGATTAGGGTTTTCATCAGGCGCTCCACCTCCTCCTCCCTCTCCCACTCCCTGTTCCCTCTCCCAAACCCTAACCCTAACCCAAACCCTAACCCTAACCCTAACCCTAACCCTAGCCCTAGCCCTAGCCCTAGCTCCCCGCCGCGGCGATCGCTGGGCCTCGCCTCCTCCAAGGCCATCACCCCCCGCCCCTCCAACCTCAGCGGCGCAGAGATCTACTCCGCCTACTCCTCCCGCAACAACACCCCCCGCGACTGCTGCTACGGCTTCAACCCTAATCTCAGCACCTCCATGGCGATGATGATGATGAACCTCAGCAGCAGCAGCAACAACAACAACAACAGCAGCAGCAGCAACAGCAACAACAACAGCAACACCAACAACAACAACCACAACAGTAGCTGCAGCAACAATCTGGCGAGCTTCGGAGCTTATAGCGGCTATGGCGGAGCTGGAGCTGGAGCTGGAGGAGCTCGAGGCCTCGCGATCAGCCCTCGCCAATCCAACTTCACCTGCTCCGATGTCTACTCGGTGCCCTCGTCGCGGGGCCCCACTCCGCGCGAATCGAACGCGAACGAGGAGAGCTACCGCGAGATGATGATGATGACGACGACGACGCAGGCCCGCGGCGCGAATTCCCCCCGCTTCGCTGCCTACCGAGCCCAATCTCAAGCTGCTCAATCTCAAGCTGCTCAATCTCAAGCTGCTCAATCTCAAGGTACTCGATCTCGATCTCGATCTCCAGCTTCTCCAATCTCAAGGCACTCCAATCTCCAGCTTCTCCAATCTCAAGCTTCTCCAATCTCAAGCTACTCAAATCTCCAGCTTCTCTATCCCAATGTGCTCATTCTCATGGTCATGGTCATGGTCTAGGTCCAGGTCAAGGCCTCCGGAAGCTCGAGGTCCGCTCCTCCCCCAAGATCGAAGACGACGGCAAAGAAGTGCACATGTTTGTGTGGAGCTCCAATGCCTCCCCCATCTCTGAAGCTGCCTTCCATGCTGCCATGGAAGGCACTCCTCTTCCTGCTGCTGCTGCCCATGAGCCCAAAGAAGTGAGGCTTGCTGCTGACCATCTTTCTTCTTCAGCTGCTGCAGGTGAAGCACAGCTTCTCATTTTGAAGTGATCCTTTTGCCCAAAGAAGCTCTCATGTGCATGCTTCAGAGGCTCCACAAGCATTTGCTGCACACAGATTCCATCCAATGCCTTGCCCAATGCACATACACATGCATCATGCAGAGATATGTAGGCTCATACATTCCTACATTCAATAGGTGCATATACCTGCCACAAAACCCATCCATCTATCCATACCCACCACAAAGGCAATTGGGTTTAATGATTGCTTAGTGGGACAAGTTCTTCTTGCATGTTGCTTTGGTAAGGCAATGCATCAGCACATGCATCATGCATAGGTAGGTAGGTTCATGCATGCATACATCTATCTACACATACCTACTACATCCATAGATGCATATACCTGCCAGAAAACCCATCCATCCATCCATTCATACCCACTCAAAGTTAATTTGTTTGAAAAAGGCTTGCTTGCTAATGTTGTGGTTTTTTGGCAATCTGGTTATCATAGAGCTTCATGAGCCATTTGGACCAGTGCTGCTCAGCAAGCTACTTTTGTGTGTGTGTGTGTGTGTGTCTGTGTTTTTTTTTCTTCAAATGCTTGCTAATGGGAGAAGCTTGCTTTTGCTTTTGCTTGCATGTTGGGCAAATCTGGTTTATCCTAGAGCTTCATGAGCCATTGAGCAGTGCTCAGCACCATCACCATTCCTCCATGCCCCCACCTCCACCATATGTGGGTGAAGATTTCAGCTTTGGAAGCAGGGCAAAGCTCCCCAACAACGAATCGTCCAATTGCGGAGGCGAGAAGCAAAGGCTGAGTGTGTCCAAGTCGTCGTCGCCTCCCTCGAAGATGATGATGCCGGAACAGGGCAAGCCCAAGGAGATGCCCCCTGCCCCTGTTCTAGCCAAGCTCATCCTGCGGATGGTCGGGAGAAAGCTTCTCCAAAATCCTAACACCTACTCGAGCTTGATCGGCTTGGTTTGGTCTTTGATCTCATTCAAGTAAGACTCCCCTCTCTTGTTAGGCTTCCATTCTCTTTCTTCTCTTTTATATGTATGTGTGTATATATATATATATATCAGCGCAAGATCCGATGTTTGAAAGCTGAGGTAGTTTTTAACTTTGTTCTTCCGCTACGATTGCGGGCATTGAAACATATGCATTACCAGGTGGGGCATTGCGATGCCGAAGATCATCGCCAACTCCATCAGTCTGCTGTCGGATGCTGGTCTCGGGATGGCTATGTTTAGCCTAGGTAAAATATGCAACACTCTGAGCGATTCTTCGATCGATTACGAGCCGTTTCGGCGCATCTAGATGTGTCATAAATAACAGTGATCTGTCTGGTGTGCTTGCCATGCTGCAATGCACCTATGCATGCATCATGCATAAACAACAGTGATCTGTCTTGTGTGCTTGCCATGCTGGTTTAAACAATTGTGGGCAATTACCACCTTCACAGCAACACCTGCAGGTGAAGGTGATCTAGTTTGCAGGATGTGCTTTGTATAAACTAAATGTGGGCCCATTTGTTTTGCCTGTTCTCTTTTGATTACAACACCTGTTTCTTTCTTTGCAACAAAAGCAAACAGTCTTGCTTCGATCCTCGGGTCCGAGGATGGTAAATCCCTCCCCAACCAGAAACAAATTCTATTCACAGGAAATGTGTGACGGAACCGCATGTTTGCAATCCCCAGAAAAGTGTCGCCCCGATTTCGTTGCTGCTGTTCTTCCTTTTGTTTTCTGCGTTCTTTTGTTACGATGACCTCCTAACAAGTCTTGAGTTTGCTTCGATGCCAGAAACGATTGTAAAGCCAGCATTCTCTCTCTCTTTACATCCCGGGTTTCAATAGTCTCGATTGCGTCTGTTCTTTTCTTTGGGGCAGGATTGTTTATGGCTCTCCAGCCAAGACTGATTGCATGCGGGGCGGCCCTCGCCACGTTTGCGATGGCGATCCGATTCTTGACGGGGCCTGCCGTCATGGCAGCTGCGTCGATCGCTGTCGGATTGCGAGGAGTTGACTTGCATGCTGCCATTGTACAGGTAAAAAACTTCACAGAATGGATCGATAGTATGCATGCATGCACCACCCGCTTGTATGTTGAATGCGGTATGAATGCTCTTGTACAATAGCTGCATTGCTTGAGCTCTCTCGATTGGGCCGTTATCAGCCCATAATGCTGTTATTTGCATAGGCTCGCAACGCTACCAATGCACATGCCTTTCTTTTCCTTTCATTTCGATGATTGACGCGAAGTTCGCGCTCAAGCCTTTTTCCTTTGCTTTTGTTTCTTCTTTTTGTGATCTGACAGGCGGCATTGCCGCAAGGCATCGTCCCGTTCGTGTTTGCGAGGGAGTACGATTTGCACGCCGACATACTTAGCACTGCGTATGCCTCCGGAAAACTCTAGCCTCTGTTATCTCTAATCTGAGCCTGGTCTGGTGTGTGAAGAAGGAAAGAGCTGTTAGTGGCGGGTAGCGAGGTGCTCGTTTGGGTGCATCCTGGTTTCGGAAGCGTTGTTTGTCTGATCGTGTGATATGATGCGAGAAAGCGTCGTTAGTAACAGCTAGTTTGCTGCTCTTTAGGTGTTGTTTTGGTTCTTTGAAATGCAAAGTGGAGGAACCGTTAGTTGCTGTAACCGTTAGGTGTCATCTGATTTCTTTCGCAAATCGTCAGCTGGCTTTGGGTGATATGACTGTGCTTTGTTACAGACCGTTAGTTAGTTAGTTAGTTAGTTAGTTAATTAGTTAGTTAGCTAGTTAGCTAGTTAGTTAGTTAGTTAGCTAGTCGGTGAGTTTCTCGGAATGGTGGTTGTTAGAGACAGTTAGTTGCTATCTGAACAGGCTTGCTGCAACCTACTTGACTTTTGTTTTCCCTTCCATTGCATCCTATTTCCAGTGTCATATTCGGAATGCTCGTCGCATTGCCGACGACGATCATCTACTACGTCCTCTTGGGGTTGTAGAGATGAGAACAGATTAAGAGGAAGGTGGAAGAATAAGGAACGGGGAATCGAAAGAGGCGCGTCAAGGGATGATCATACTGTTGCGATTACATACATTATGCCGATGTGAATGAAAAACACAAACAGCAACAACATCAACAACTGCAACAACATCAGCAACATCAACAACATCAGCAACAAGGAACAAGAACAAGAACAACAACAACGAAAGGAAATTGTGGCCTTTGCCCTTCCACCAAAGGGTAAGGAAATTTTGGGTTCTTTGGAAGAGAGGAAAAAAAACAAAAACAAAGGGAAGTGAAATTGGGATCTTTATACATCCTTTGGTATATTATATGGATGCTTGGCACCGCAAACTCATTCGGCCCCTTGTCTCAAAGGTCTTTTATGTGGGAAGGAAAAGCTCATGCTGATCGATCGATTGTCCTCCGACACAGTTTTTGTTTGTAACCGCCATATATAGCGCCAGCCCATCGTAATTATATTGTTGTCAACACAGCCCCAAACAATATAGCTAGTTATAGACATGGAACCTGCATGATTTTGCTTGTGCGATTTCCGAGCATGATCAGCATTTTGTTGCCCCTCTCGATGCTCTCTATTTGTAATGTAGTGGTAGTTGTAGTAGTAGTAAAGCCCATTGTCTCCTCTGCATGGTCTCTGTATTTGGATATGGAGCTGTGCTCCCCAGTTTTTGAAGCTGCGGAAGAGCAGCATTTTTCTGTAATTTGGATTGAGCCCGAGCCCATATCCTGGATTTGGAATCGAGCCGTGTCCCCTTGGCAATATATAGCTGTGGTGTTTCTGAGCGCCGCATTTTCTCGATTCGTCTGGTGAAGGAGCTGATTCGAGTTAATCTCGCAACCGACTCCAAAACTGGTTTATATACAGCGATTCTTTCATCGTGGAATTCTCTGGATTTGAGCGAGCTTCATTGGAAGCTCGGCGTCTTCCTACGCATTTGCGCATGATCGGCGATGGTGGGGGCGAACGAATATGAAGCAGTCCTATGCTTCGATCATTCCGAGATCAAGGGTTTAATTATACACCTCGGCATCGAGGATATTGGTAGTAGTAGTAGTAGTAGTAGTAGTAGAGTCCCGATGCACGCGATTCTGCGACACGGAGCAGACCTGGTCTAAATCTCCAACACAAGATTGTCTGATTGTGTTTAGGATATGTTCTTTTTCGGCTGCAGTTTCGTGGGGATTCTGAATAATGCTGTCTCCCGACCACAAGACCTTTGCATCGGGATCTCGGCAGCCGAAATAACATTTTTTGCAGGAATCGAAGCTCCCGATCGTCGCCTTCGCTCGCTGATCATATGTATATATATATATATCTGCATAGGGAGGATTACCGACAAACGCCCAACAGTATTATAAAATTCCGTTTTCACCCCTCCTAAAATCAAAACTTTGCAGATTAGCGCCCGACCGATTCCGTTAGTATAACGCTCATCGATTTTATTCCTGATCGATTCCCGATTTTAGTAATTTTCGAATCTAATTAACTGATTAGCGCGATAATTTCGGAGCTAATCAATCAATTGAGCTCGCAATTAATTTGATGTTAACCATGAGCTCGCAATTACTTGCGCATTAATTTTTAAGAGTAGGAGTTAATTTGTATAAAATTTCTAGTTTCAGTAGCTGTTAAAATGTGATTCTTAATTTTGTTAGGCGTTTTTTGGTAATTTTCCCATATATATCATGGGGAAATGAAGTCCTTGTTATCCTCCCTTACAACATATGAGGATTAGACCCAGAAAGCTGTATTATCATGGATGATATTGGGCGTCCAGGAAACTGAGGCGCCCAAATTCGTCTCGATTTACTACTTGAACATCTAACGATCTTTCTGGGCAAATCTCACAGTTTTGCCGCCACGATTTCGAAAGAGTCGCCGACATTCAAATGCCAATGCATCAATAAATCAATCAACCCAACCATGGAATTAATCAAATCATTAGCCAATTAATTTGCAATCGAACAACCCTAGGGAACATCAGATTAATTTAAAAAGAAAAAGAATTACCATAAAATATCATGACAAGGTGATCCAGAAGTTTGAAGCTAATAGAACATTACTTGAAAATCAACAAGTGAGGTTTAAGGGTTTGGTTAATATTTTATTGTTAAGTTATTGACTAATTTATGAACTGATAATAGGCATCCGAATTTAACTTTTCAAGATTGTGGGGTTCAAACTATAATTACAAAACATTATTGGGAATCCAATAGTAATTTGAGGTGATTTCAAGCGCTTAGGGTTTGATTAGTTGGCTAACTTTATTATTTGATTTATTAGCTTATCGATTGAATCTAAATTTATGAAAATTTTCAAAATTGTGCGCGTCGAATTGTCATCACATAAAAATTGTGGGGTACCAAAATAAATATAAGGACAATTGTGGGCAATTAGTCTGATTAATTCACTATTCAATTGTTTTGTGTATAAAACTGATTGATTAATTGGTAATATGCTTCGAATTGTTAATTTTTGTAAAATGTGGGCACCAAACTGTAATTACAAAACTGTAATTGGGCGTCGAATCATAGTTAATAATTTGAGGGCGTTTAGGGTTCGATTCATAATTTAATGTATTGATTAATTGATTGATTTTGAAACATCATGGGCATCAAGCTGTAAAATTAGATTCTTACTTAGCTTATCGAATCGAAACAAAAAAAAAAACAGATTAGGCATCAAATAGCAATTTGTGTGCATTTAGGGTTTTATTAATCCATTAATTTGCTTCGTCAATATGTCAATAATAGGGCATCGAATGATAAATTTTAAAAAATTGTGGGCATTGTAACCATAATCACGAAAAATGGTTGGGTGCCTATCCAATTTATTTGTAGATTTACCCTCTAATTTCAAATTAGCACATGCACTAGTGATTCTTTGTGTGGCCATATCTCATGATTAGATGAGCTTCTTAGATTATTCAATCGAAACAAAAAATGATTAGGAATCGAAAAAGAATTCATGGGCATTTAAGTTAACTAATTTGCTTCATCCATTTGTCAATAATTAAGGCATGTAATGGTAATTTTGTTAGAATTTGCGAGCATCACCTTGTAATCACAAGAAAAAAAAAGTTGGGTGCCAAATTTATCTGTAGATTTGCCCATTGATTGCCAATTTGGCACATGCACTAGCAACTCTTTGTGTGGCCATAGCTTATGAATAGAATTAGCTTCTTAGCTTATTCAATCGAAACAAAAAATGATGAGGCATCAAGAAAGAATTCAATAAGGAACATATGCACCATATTCTTGGGTACAAGGTACTCTTCCACCAAAATATAATGTTATAGCTTATTCCCATTGATCACATAGATTGATCACAAATACTTAGGTATGCTTTCCTTCTAGTAGCAAAAGGCATATAAATAATATGTACACATAGCGGATACATACATTCATGCATGCATGTATACACGTACATATATATCAATATATATAAGGAAAATGTACCAGGATACCCCTTGAAGTTCGCCTATTTACTAAAATGCCCCTCTAAGTTCCAAATTTACCAAACTACCAATGAGTCTAGAAAAATACACTTTATAAAGTAATTATACGTTCAAATCTACAAGCCCTATTTGAAACACAAATTTCTTCACCTAAGCGATTCTATGGGTCCTCTATAATTGACAATTTAGTCTTTCTCTTCTTCCTTGTTCATCAAGTCGATCAATTGTGTTCATCATGAGGATCCATAGAAGGTTAGTACTCTCTCTCTCTCTCTCTCTCTCTCTCTCTCTATTATATGTGGTCATTTCTCAATCCCTTTTTCCTTCTAGATTCTCTTCTATTTTGAAATTGATGAGATTGAGTAGATTTAGTTGTGATTGCATTTTACTAACAAAATTTTGTGTAGAATCATGAAATTTAGTTTAAGATGACATTTTAATAATAACGGTTTGTGCGAGATTTCATTTAAATGATATTTTAGTAGCAAAGTTTTTCATAAGATTTGGTTTCACATTTTGGTCGCAAATTGTTTGTTATGTGAATCCGCAAATTTATGGAATTTAGCTTCAAAATGACATCTCAATGGTAAAATTTGGTGTGTGATCAAATGTTTTGGTTTTAAGATTAAATTTTGGTCACTGCAATCACAAATGTTGGTTTTATGGGATTAAGCTAGTAAAACTCTATGAACATTCATGGAATTGGACTTTAATGTGACCTTTCAATTGATATTTTTTTATATATAATGAGATTTTAATTATTTAGTTTGATTTATAATATATTTTGAAAAATAAAAGTGGTGTTAATTGGTCAAAATAGGTACATAGTGATATTATGGTAAATAAGTTTAGGGTTAAGGGTATTGTAGTAAATAAGGCTTATAATTTTGAATATACTTTATAAAGTGAATTTTTTTTGACATAGGAGTAGTTTCATACATTTGGAACTTAGAGGGGCATTTTGGTGAATAGGCGAATAGGCGAATTTCCAAGAGTATCCTGGTACTTTTCCCTATATATAATGTGTGCATACCTATAGGTGTATGACGTATTATACATATGGATGTCTAATGGTATGCATTCATGCATGTATATATATATATACACACACACATACATATACATATACATATACATGTATGTACGTATGTATGTATGTATACATGTGTATGGATTTCCACACACACACATATTTAGATGCATACATACCTAAATATATCTGCATATTCCATATGCATTCCATTTACACCTACATACATGTATACATACCTCTCCATACATCCGTACATCTATACATATGTATGCATAGCTTGCATCAAATTCTCTACGATTGCAAGGTCTATGTTTTTCATCACTAACTGAAGAGTTATCTGATTCAAAATCTGCTAATGATACAATAATATATGTACAAGTTACTATCAGCTCTGTATTAAGGTTAGAAAAGGTTGAAACATCTTTCGATGTTGGTCCAGGAGCAAAACTGAATTGGAATAAGACAGGAGGTTTTGGGTTGGTTGTTACGAAGAGATAGAGGAGAGTAGAACAAGGCTAGGCAAGAGGCAAGGTAAGTAGGAAACAAAAGATAGATGAAGTTGTGGGCGTTGAAGAAAAATTAGGTTTGATTGGAGGGGTGATATCTCGTCCTCATTTCTTATACCTCAAGATGTCAGTCCATTAGCATACAAATATATATATAGATTGATGTTGCATATAAACATGCAAACAATGCACATATTGTATACAAACATGCATGCATACATGCATATATATAGATATTGCATCTAAATATAGATACAAACAAATAGTGGAAATAAACATACTAACCAACTAATAGTGTTGCAAGCATATAAACAAGAGATGCATGTGAACACGCACATAACAACAAATATTGCATAAAACCATATCTACATACTCTAAACATAGATGCATACATGTATACATATACAAACATATATGCATACATCCATATACAGGCACATACAAACATTCATGCTACACATATGCATGCGAACATAGATGCAAATTATACTTTCATATATATATACAAGCATGCAATCATAGATGCAAATTATACTAATTTTGTATACATGTTTACTGTTATGCCAAGAATAAAACAATACGAGAACAATATTAAAGATTATAAATTACTAGGAAATTTTCAATCAAAATGGTTCAGTAATAAAAGCGAAAGCCCCTTATATAGTACATATCAGCCCATGCATGCCAACCACTTTGACATCGTGCAACCATGCCATTTGATAATAATATGGGAGCCTGTAAATAACGACGAGCTACTTTAACTTTTGGATTATTATGTTAGTCTTATATAACCCATGATAGATATGTTTTGATTAAAAATAATTCTAAAAAATAAGATAGTATAATGGTTATTAGTAATTATCTTTTTTATTGAAAGTGTCATGGGCTCGAACCTCAAATAGACATTTTATGTTGATAATAAGTTTTGTATTTCTACGACATTTATATGTATACAAACCTATAATGAAAATTTTTTGTTTTATTAAAATTAAGTATTTTAATCAAATAATTCCTTTTTGTCATTAGTATGATAACTCCAGTGGCACAACATACGTGAGGGAGATATTATGAGGTCATATTCTCTTCAATAACTCACTACTTGCAGGGGAGGAGTGGCCACTGAAGCAAACAAATAGTATGACAAATAGAGTTGTTCAGCAAAAAAATGTACCTTGAGCTAAAAATTAGGGTTTAGGGTTTAGGGTTTAGGGTTTAGGGTTTCCATCTTCATTTTCTTTTATTCTTAATCTTTATTGTTCACCAATCAATACAGTTTGAGCCTAAATCTCTTCTTCTAATACACCTAGCAAAATTTTCACTTAACTCTAGAATCTACCAACATATATTTTTGTTAATCCTCAAATTCCAATAACAAAGTTTATAGTACTAGAGCAAGAAAATCAAAAAGTACTTGGAGATATACAAAACTACGTGTTAAGAAAGTACAACAATATGAAAAGTTATCTTGACAAATATATCAATTATAAACTACTTTATTACAAAGACAAGTGATGAAAGTTTAACAATCATGTAAGGAACCAAATATTAATCTTTTGACTAAGTTTGATGGAACGAGGTCTCAGTTTTGTGAATTTTTAAATTAGACAAAATGATTGAATTACATATTGATTGTTGGCTAACTAATGTTCTTCGAATGATTCTTCGGTACCATATTAGCATAGTTCACATCATTTCTTAAGAGTTGCTCAACATTGTTAGAAGATTTTAAAGGATTTATAAAAGAATTTCAAACCAAATTCGGAGATATTGTTATTGCAAGGACAATAAAAAACAAAATTCTACAAGTAGAACTAGGTAATAGTCTTGCTTTTGCTTACATAGTTTAGAAATACTATTAGTGTAAGGACAACAAAAGATCAAATTTTACAATTACAACTAAGAGGTAATCTTGTTTTTTTCTTAGGCAACTGATTTTCGTCAACTAACATCTGATATTCTATGGGACAAGGAGAAGTTAATAGATCAATTTTGTTACGATTTACGTAGCAAAGTGAAGGATTTTCTTCTTATCTTCTATGATGACTTGTAATTTCTCATCGAAGTGATTAAACATTGTGGTTTAGAGGTCAATGAATAGTTATGCTTATAACAATGAGAATGCAATCAATACGATACTGTATACATCAAAGGAGATACTAATAATTTGTTGATAATGTAGGAGACAATAAAAAGCTTATAAATATATATTCGAGTGTTTTTAAAATTTGACATAATTTTTTTAGGTAAGAATTAGATATCACATTTCGTAGATATGCATGTCAATTTCCGTTAACTTTGAAGAGGTAAACTTGTGAAGTCTTTGGGTTGTCAAATTGGGATTGGTTTGTCTCCTCATGTGCATGTTGCTCCTTTACTCCTTATTTGAGAAAGAATTTGCTTTTTGGAGCCCATCCAAAAGTTGTTTGTTATGAGAGTTCTGGTTGTGAATAAAAAATTTGGTGGCTTCGATCTAATATATTGTCAAATTTGGTGATTGGTTGAGAAAGATGTTCAAGGGTTGCTTGGAGTGTGCTTACCATATCAAATGAAGAGGGAAGGCATGGGTCTCATCAACCTATGCGCTCGATCCAAAGCTTTCTTGGGTAAATATATTTGTTATGTACTAATTAAGCATTGTGGTCCATAGGTAAAAACATGACCATCAAAGTATCGATGCATTGTCACGGCCACCACCATCATCATCCAAAGTACCCCTAACTAGACCTAGACTTCTCGATCATATGCACCAATCATGGAAAAGGTTTCTAATGAAGCTAATAATAGAATTTAAGCCTATTACTAGTGGTCCATGGGTTCCTTCGATGAGATGGTTTTCCCCCTCAACATTCTTCTAGTAGTTTTTTGTGAAAGGGCTTGGTTATGCTTGAACCCAGACAAGTTGTATAATTAGCTAACCCGATTGATAACTTCGAGTGGGTTCTGATAGAGTTTCTACGGGAGGATCCATTGATACACCAATATCTTGCCAATTTTTTCGATATTCTGTGGAAATAGATAGACCAGTTTTGCAAACAAGCACATGGAAGTGTCCAACAACTAACTAAGACACATCAGGCTCCACATGGTATGTTTTGATTGGCCTACGATTTGATAATGTTATGTTTGCCGTGGAATTATACAACTTTGAAGTGGCAATCAATACATAGAGCATTACCAGTTGAGAGTTAATGGTTGCAAGCAATGTTGTTACATATGTAGCATATCGTACGCATATTATACATATGGTATGTATTTTAAAAAAGTATTTAATAAAACTTTTATGAACATATAGAATACATTAAATATAGGCAAAATGCATTAGATACGGGTTAAATACATACAATAGGGGTTAAATATGTAGAATACAGGTTAAATATGTTAATGTACACTAAATCATTATACAAATTTACAATTAATTAAACCTACGTATCACTACAAGTTTTCATATTTAATTTCCGGTATTAGTAAATTTATAAAATCTTAAATTATAAAAAATCAAATTTAAAATTTAAGTTGATAAAATGACTAATATTTGCTCTCGAGTTGAAATAATAGTGCTAGTAAATAAACATTATATATATATATATATATATATATTTGACTAAAAACATTATTGAGAGTTCCAAAATATTAAATATGCGTGAGTATTCTAAAATTGTCATCTATTTATAAATTTGACTAAAAACATCTGACAGTTCCAAAATATTAAATATGTGTAGAATATGTCTAAGTATTCTAAAATGTATTTGATTTATAAAATACGTAAAGATGATCAACCTAGTCTAACGCCACGAAACAACTGACTCAGCCTCAGCTATGCGGCAAAGCACCAGTATATGTAGGGCTTAACCTCAAACTATGCGGCAAAGATCCAATAGTATATACTGGGGCGTGAACGAGAATGCAAGGCCTAATCTATCTATCTACGCAAGAGCCACTCATAGGTGGTGGAGATTCCAGACTCTGCCCCAGATTTCCTGGGTTTCATTATCAGCGCATATGATCGAGAAGCTTGAAACTTGTGTACCGATTAAGCAGTTAGTCCACTGTGGTCAATGTGTATGGTTAAAACATAGCCATCGAAGTAACGACGCATCATCGCCACCATCACCATCATCACCGTCATCATCATCTCATCATCACCACCATCATCATGATCATCAAAAGTAGCCACAACTCCGATTCGGCAAGTTGCCACCAAGCCTGCTTTAATCTTGGCAAAACAAAAAAAGAGCAATTGGAGCCTACTAGTGTTTGAGTGGTCCCTAGGCTTCCTCCCCCAGTTTCCTCAGAAGAAACAAGATAAAACAACAAGCATTTACAAGTGCATGAATCTATGTGTGTATGCATGTATGCATTGCATGTGGTTCCATTCCGCCCAATCTCGTTTACAAGTTGCTTCCAGGATTTCGAAGCCTTGTATGTATATATATGCATGTATGTATGTATGTGTTGTATATATGCATGTCTGTATGTGTGTTCCGCCACCATTGGATCATTCATTCATTCATTCATATCCGAGTTTTTGCCAGAGGGGGGAAAAGGGCAATCAACCAAATCAGATCATATCATATCAAATCAAATCAAATCAAATCGATCGATCGATCGATCGATCGTCCTCGAATTCCTCTCTGCTACTGCATTGCTCTTGATTCTCCTTCGCTCTTAAAAAAGGAAAGGACCTGATACTGCTTCGTGATGCTGTCCCCCACCCCCCAGACACTCCCAGTAACCGACAAGACCTTCCTCTCTGCGAATGTCCCTCCATTGATTTGATCCACTTGATGGAAGTTTTTCACTGGCGGGGTGTGTGTGTCTGTGTGTGTGTGTGTGTGTGTGCGCGCTTGAGAGAGAGAGATTCCAGAGGAGGATGACCTTGCACTGTCACGGGAAGTCCGAAAGGAGCCCTTGAACTACTGCTACTGCTACTGCTACTGCTACTGCTACTTTGGCGTTGCGGGATGTGACGAGGAAGGCATATTTCTGACGCGGAACGGAATCGTCTGCTTCTCTATGGAATCGCTATGCGATCGAGAGAGCACATTCAGACATGGCAATCCGACAGGGAGAGCCTACTGCTCTCTCTCTCTCTGTGTCTCTGTGTCTATCCGTTTGTCTCTCTGTCTGTCTGTTTGTCTGTCTGTCTGTCTGTGACTCATTTCTTCTGTTCATTTCCGTGGTGAAGAGATAGATTTCAGAGTGGCCTCGCACCCTCCCCAGAATGAAAATCACCCATCCTTACACCCCCAAAATCCTCCATATATATGTCCTCCTTTTGATGCCCTGCGCGTCGGACAATCCTTCATTGACAACGGATTATCCTCTATGCTCTGCTTTGCACCATCTGCTTACGGTTTCTAGAGTTTAGGGTTTAGGGTCTAGGGTTTCGGCGTGCAAGCAATGCCAGACAAAGCGTCAGATCTTTTGAATGAGCAACGCACGGCTTCATTCGTTCTCGATGCATCCGATCCGATCCCCGCAATCGCTCCACGGATTCTCACGGGTGTCGAGATCACAGACGAGGGAAGAAGGCCGCCTCGTCGCGAGGGTCGCTTTTAATCAGGGGGGTTCTCTCTTTTAGGGCTCAGGGTTTAGGGTTTAGGGCCTAGGGTTTAAGAAAAAGCGAGAGAGTTGTTTCTGGAACTTAACCAGAAACCATACGATCGTTTCGCAAATTCTCATGTGCAAAGACTACGAGGATGAGCCCGTCTCAAGGACAGGTTCAGGGTCTATGGTTAGCATTAGGGACTAGGGTGACGGTGAGGGTTAGGGTTAGGGTTCGCTAAGGTTAGGGTCTAGGGTGAGGATTAGGGTTAGGATTAGGGTTAGGGTTAGGATTTGGCTTAGGACTTAGGGTCTAAGATTAGGGCTTAGGATTTAGGTCTAGGATCTAGGGCTTGGATTAAGGTTTAGGTTTTAGGGTTTAGGGTTTACGAAAACCTTTTTAGTTGAATTTACAAAGGCCTTGGACTTTTCCTGTTCCTTTTTAGTACTTTTTAAAAAAAATAAGAGGAAGGATAGTAGAAAGGCTAGAAACAGAAATGAAAACTCCTAACAAATTTATTAATTACATTTTAACATCTACTAAAATTAGAAATTACAAATTAACGTCTAGTTTTGTCGTTAATCAATGAATTCCTAATCACTTCTTGCTAGTGGATTCTATCCTTCTCTTACTAATCACTTCCATCGCTCTTCTCATGCTCACTGATTCATAATCTTCCTACTACTATTTTACTATTTTCTTCATTACTTCCTAACTATTGTTTACTAATCGATTCCCTCACTGTGATAATCAATTAATTGGGCATTAATTTTTAGCGAGAGATAAAACTAGACGTTAAGCCGTAATTTTGAAGTAGGGAGGCATTGAAAATGTGATTAATAAATTTGTTAGTTGTTTTCCGATAGTTTTCCCAGAGAAAAAAAAGAAAAGAAGGATTCTTCATCTCAATAGATTTGGTTTCCCAAGGACAAAAAAAGCATGCCATATGAGGCATGTTGTTTGTCCCCACATGTGGGGACATGTGCACCAATCAAAGGTTTAGGATTTAGGGTTTAGGGTTTAGGGTTTAGGGTTCATGATCCTGTTTTTGGGTTCCTATTCGAGTATAACAAGGAGCGGAAAGAGCCCCGAGTTCAAGCCTCGCTTTGGCCACTTTCGAGAGAGCCGCCAAATAATATGCTCAATCACGGAACAAAGCATGAACTCTCCAGTTTCTCGCTCCCTCCACACGATTCCCTTCTTCCCAACGCGAGTAAAACATGTCTGGGTCCAAATCTTTACCCAATTATAGCAGCAAGTCACACGTAGTAAGCTCCGGATCTCGCTTCTCTTAGACACCATCTGAGAACACCATCCTTAGACACCATCTCGGATTATCCTTTGCTTGCACAAGCTTCAAATCTCTCACTTCTGTGGCTTTTTATAACCACTAGATGCCACCGCAGAATGTCGAGGTTTGAACTTAGGTTTCTTTGCAGAAGATCAAATACCATGAGCTACCATTTTCCGAAAGTTTGTCGCTGGATTACAATCAAGAGCAACATTTCTACATTCAAAACTACGCCAGCCGTCTCCCTCTTCTCTATGAAAGGCTCCGATGGAAACAAAACCATCTATTCAATGTTGTTAGTTTGGTGATCACAACTCATCTCTCTTCTTAGACCGATGGCTTACTTCAAAGATACTTGTGAGAAATCCCTATATACAAAGACAAACAATTAACATAAACAAGAAAATATGCAAGACTTGTTTTTTTACAGTGAAAAGACAATGTAAAGAAAGTGATTGTATATGACACTATACTCGTCGCTTGAGACTGGAATCACGAGAAAAAGCTCTTACATGCAATCCAAACAATGCTAAAGTTTCACGAGCTTTGGTTAGAAACGAAAGAAAGTGTTTCAATATCTGTATCAACACAAATGCAATCTTAAGTTTAGAGTTTTCTGCTCAAGTAATATTGAAGGAAGAGCTAATCAAAATATATTGTTTTGTTAAAGCTGTAGATGAAAATGTCTACTTTAAGTTTTAGTATGTACCACAAAAAGTATAACAAAGTAACATTAATTCCTATAAGACATTTTCACATATAACTTTGACAAAACAACAATGAATCATGGTCTCATAACTAAATTCTAATTATTAGAAGTCATTACTTGGTCTATATGTTACTTATTTGTGTCCTCAATGTTGTCTTTGTATATTTCCAGTACTATTAAATCAAGCTCTGTATTTCTCTTGGCTCATTCACCAAGTTACCTTTACAGATAGATTTTTAATGTCAAAACTTCAGCTTCCGGGCGCTAAATTTACATGCACACCGTTATGCAGGTGTGTAAACATTTTATTTCTTTTACATAAGTTTACGAATAGATCACCTCTGTTATATACTTTATATACTCCTTAATAAGATCTTCTCTTGTGCACAACAATCCTCTAGCACAAGCACGTTTTTTCTATGAAATTACTCTTCTTATATTAAGTTTTAATGATGAAGCCAAGTTTTCTATACTCTTGTTTACAATATGCCCATAGTGTTGTACATGTGTCCTTTGAAAGCTTCGTTTTCTCATCTTTTCTTGGAAGAACTTCAATTCCTTTCGTTTAAGAGGCTTTCAATTAGTTCGCTAAACATTTACTTCCGTTCTCTCTTTCTCAAGTTCAGAATATGAGAGAATTAGAGATGAAGAATATATATCTTGTGATGAGAAAAAGGCAACAGAGATTACATGCCCACTTGAAGTGGGCTTATATTGACTTTACCATCAATGAATATATCTTCTAGTTACACACTAGCCCACTTACATTCATATTTAAGTCACAAATATGTTACAGATATGAATGTCACTGAACTACTGTGCAACTACTAGAACAATCTAGTTGCACTCTATGGGTCAACCCCACTCACCCTCACTCTACTATTTGCATTGACCAAACAGTCAAAATATAAGCTCAATTCAATTGGCCACGTGGTCTCGCTTTGTGAAGCGAGACATTCAAAAGAATTAGGCAACGTGAATTGCCTCGCTTAAGAGCTATGATTGGGCTACAATGAAACAACACAATCACATCATTGTCCACCCCACACTCGTTCTCTCACTTTCCTTTGAGATTGTTCCATTATAAACTATGTCTACTTATCACTTTTCTATCTTTTCATTCGATATTTCCTTGTTTGAACATTAGATTATTGTATCTTTAATTATTATCATACTCTCATAGATGAGTGAATATACATACAAACATTGTTGTACGTTTTGTCTCATGGGCCAACATTGGCCTAAGAAGACATTAATATACCATTCGTTCTTTCTAACCATCTTCTAATACAAGATGCTTACATTAATATACCATTCTTTCTTTCTAACCATCTTCTAATACAAGATGCTTTTCCACCTTTATTAGCCTCTCTCTCTCTCTCTCTCTCTTACTCCCTCTCTATGCCACCCATGGTGAGCTTACCGATACTAAAGCCCCAAGTGAACCTAGCTGATGGCCTAGTAGAGAGACCAATCCAGCCAGAATAAAGGTCCCTCTTTTATCCTTCAATGCCTTAGCATAGCTCTCTTATGAGGTTCTCTCTCTAGATACCCTCTTTCTCTTGAACTTCCAAGCCCCAACTTGGAAACTTCCATAACCCCCCAGTATTGGATTTCTTCTACACATTTTCCTTCATCAATTTGATCTGATCTCAAATCAGAGGCCCAATCTAAGCTTTCATGGCAGCTTCCATACATCCACCCTTACCAAAATCAACAGCAGCATCAAACTCCATCACCACCACCATCATTCACCCCCACCATGATCGCAATGGCAGGCATCTTGCTCCATCAGAAGCAGCAATATGCTTTCCCACAACTGTTGGGATTCATGAAGTTTTGAGTACATGAAGCTACAGTACCATTACCTGATCCAGCATACCCTCTACTTGCTCCTCATCCCGCTGTCCCTGATGGTGATGCTGGGGATTGGCATTGCAAGAAAGGCACGTGGGAATGGCTGTCAGAGTTGGTGTGCATGGCGCTGCTGGCAAGGATGGAGGTGAGGCCCAAGTGTTAGATAATATTGGATATAGGATGTACATACATAAAGAAATGTATGCATATGAATAGTCAGCATATGTAATTAGCATGTCTTGCAACGAAATATAATATATGCACTGGAATAGTCAGCAAATATATTTAGCATATGTAATTAGCATGTTTTGCATGCAACAACATGTGGCCGGTCATGCGACGACCACATGCTTGTATATAACTTCACCTCTCATGAAGAGTCAGATTAGACGGAACTACTTTCTCTTTTTGAATATACTTGCCTGTTCTATTCCCTCCAACTCTCCCTCTCTTGTGACTACGCCTAGTTTAAGTACTATTGTTACTATTACCTAGTCTTGATCCTTACTGATTAATAGCTTGATTTCGTTCTTCGAGATTTTTCCTCGTGCTAGTTTCCTATCAAGCTCTCATTTCTAACACCGAAGGACATGGTGAACTGCAACCTGTTCATGCCAACACCATCATACTAGCAGCTGAGATCGTGCTGCGCTACGTGCTGTGTGTTAGGATGAGGAGCTTCAACCTCAGCAGGAGGGGTCATTGCAATGGACTTGGCAACTTAGCTTCTTCTAGCAAGGGCCGCCGATGGTTGCACTGCCATCAGTCTATCCCATGCCATTCTATGCCGATGATCTGGAGAAGAAGAAGAAAGAGTATACCTGGAGAACCCACAACCCAATCAAAGAGATGAGCAGACGGTCTTGGAAGTGGATGAGGCTGGGGTAGCACAGCCGACGCAGAGCTGCCCAATAGTGAGACCAAGGAAGGCATAGGAAGTAAAAATGCATATTTTCCTCGAGAATGACAGAATTCAAGGACTGGAACACAAGACACCCCAGTAGGGCCTACTCTACACCAAAAACTTTAAGAATTCACCAGCAGCTTGTATGATGTTGTAAACTACCAAGAAGTCACTACAACAAAACTAATAGTTGGATCTGAAGGGGGAAAGAGGTCATGTGCAAAGACTTACGGGCTTTCTGACAGCCAAGAAGATGGTAAACGTAGACATAATCCAAAAACTAATGTAAAAGTACAAGAGTGGCAAAGCCATAGACCAAATGGAGGGACAACCAGTAGAATTCCAAGTATATAAGGAAAATAAAGAAAACAAGGTAAAAAGGGGTTCAAGCTTTTGAAAGCTGGACGACTAAAACACCGTTACAATCTAAAAAAAAATATCATTGCTAATTTGATGACGATGGTATTACAACAAAATAATGTAATAATAAGCTTGTTGAGAGAGCACAAGCCAGACAGCAATAGTTAGACAGTGAAGAAGTTGGTATATATGCTGAAGCCGACCCAAAAATGGCACTGAAAGAACCTCTCGAGAATGAGCAGATTCAAAAGAAACCTACTATCATGCACATCTTGGATGATGATGAGTAAATATACTGAAAATAAAACTTTAATTCATATAACCATGATTATAAAATGCGTACCATTTGGAACAGTCCCACGAGCATGGAAAATAATGTTACTGGTCACTAATGAGGAGTAATGCAATGTGAAATATATAAGAAATAGGAGAAACGAAATTATATAGGAATGAAGAGTTATAATTAATCATGAAATGTGAGAAATGAGTAACTGATAAATAACGGTGCTCTCTAATGATTATATAGCTCTAATCGAGCAATAAGGAAACTTTGTTGTTTTCTGTAATTTTCTGTGTTTCTATCTGATTCTGAGTGTGAGTACAACCTCTCTACGATCCATCCCACTGTGACTTTGGAAAGTGATTCTTTGCTGGGATACGAATCACCATGCTGATTCTGTGACAATTGAAGGCAATTGTGCTAGTGGTGAGCAATGTGTGACAGCCAGCAGCAGTCATGTTGGTCATGCTAGTGGATCAACAGCAGCGGCATGGTCATATTAGTGGTGAGCATGGAGAACATCACACTCTGACTGGTACTTCGGCAACTGCCCATTGAAGTTGTTGAAGTACATCTATCTTCCTGAGGCCACACCCACAAGGGCACAATGATCATGCTTACCGTTGCATCTATCAAAAGAAAGACGAAGATGATGATGATGATGATGGGAGGAAGTCGCTAGATGGAACAGTAAAGTGGGCATCTCCCAGTCTAAGGAGCTCATGGCCTTAGCAGAGAACACCATCAAGGCCAACACCACCAGCCTCAACCCTTGTCCTCCTCTCAGAGCAGATTCTCTTCCCCTCCTTGTTGGCCATTGTTAAGGGATGAGGCCAATTGTTGGCCATTGTTAAGGGATGAGGCCAAGCGTGACATACCAATTGCTGCTCTGCGTTTGAGCATGAACTGGCCGTGGATGGGCCACTACTTGATGTTCATGATGATCGCAATGATGGAGATTCACGGCAGCCAAACTTGTCTTGGCCAAACTCGGCCCATGCCTCACAACTGAGCACTAATTGGTGTTTTGAACAGAGAGAACAGAGAGCAATCCGTAGGAGAAGTAGAGAGATCGTGAAGAAGGGGCCACACAAAATAGTAAGCGAGAGAAATGGAATAGTGCAGAAGAGAGAGGGCAAAAAAGGAAGCTAGCAAAACCATAGTTTGGAAGATAGAAAAGGGCATGCGAAGGGCAAGCACAAAGAATATCAGAAAAGGTGTTCCAAAGCAAGAGGGTGCAAGGAACACCGCATAAGAATGGTAGGTAAATAATCTCCCTCCATCTCCATTTACAAGTTGAATCAAATACATCAACCAAGGGTTTCTTACCAATATTAGTAATGAATTAGGGAATGCGCTACAATACTATTACATCCTCTCTCCAAATATGTGAAATTTTCTCCAATCTATACGCACTTTCTTATGAGCTTAAATAGCCCCAAAACTTGTCCCAGGCATTATCTAGCGAGAATTGGAAACAAGCTATCAATGTTGAGATGCAAGCATTAGGGGAAAAAACGAGACATGGGAGCCTGTTAGCTTACCGAAAGGAAAGAAAATAGTGGGGTGTAAATGGTTGTAATCAGTGAAATATATAGATGGATCATTGGAAAGATAATACACAAGATTAGTGGTGAAATGGCACACTCAAACATATGGAGTGAATTATTCAGAAACACTCGCTCCTATGGATTTGGTTTTCCAAGATTCGAACTGGATGCTCCGGATAGCATTAGATTTAGAGGTAGGAATACTATTTGCAGCACTCCCCTTAGTTTATCTAGAAAAGACAATATCATGCTATTTTTGACAGCCCCATTGAACCCCTGGCAGAGATAATTAATGCACATGGACTCAACTAGTTCATACCCTGTAGGGGCAATGGGACTTGATAAAAGGAGAATCAGAAAATGAAAAAGCAAAGAGATGTTTTTAGGCTATTTGGGATCCTGTGCCTTTCTACTCAAAACATCCTCATGTTTCATCTGGAATTACCAACCTTTAACATCGATATTTCCTGCTAGCCTCTCCACCTTTTTGGTTCTTGTACTAACCTATAAGCATGATCTGAAGCTTCATTCTCAAGTACAAGAAGGGAATACTTAAAACTCGTAGGTTTACGGCAGAAACATTCCTGTAAGCCTAATAGTGTTCCTCTTTTTGAATCTCTAGATAAAGGAGTGGCATTCATCTTCATCATATGGAAGAAGATACACACCACATGCTTATTGTGCCTCCTTACATATTTTTCTCAAGGAATCGTATACATGGCAAGAGTCGGGCTATCTACTAATTATATCTGAAATGGGCCCCATGTAATGTAAGTCCCCAAGATAAATGTGCGCAAAGTATTACTCATGGATAAGTACATAGAGAAGCGGTAGACTTTGGTGTCAATGATATCATACTAGAGAACATATGAGATGATGATTGGAGATTCATAGAAACCTCAACCGCGTATCATCAAGTATGCAAGGCCCTCTGCACTGCATTAAAGCCGGTGTCTAAACCCAAGCCAACTGACTGGGCAACGTCATGAAATTCAAAAAAATGTGTGAACCCACAAAGCAAATTCTGTTACTCGAGATTTATAAGCAAGATTCCGAATCATAATCCTTGCATCAGAGTATGATTAGAGCGTCGAATTAGACAATGGGTACTTGGGAAGCAATGCACAAGGCCAACATTTATCTAGCTCTTCCAGAGGACGACTATTATGTCAAAGTGTAGTGGGTTAGAGAGTTACTTGTCAACGATATTCCCGAAATGTACAGAATAGACTATACATGCAACGCCGAGTACACAAAATGCAAAGAGCGAAAGGCTAAGATTGTCGAAATGATGAACAAAGCTCAACATGAGCGGTTTTCTAGGTCCGAGGGAGCAATGCTCCTAGAAAGCTTCCTGGCAATGGAGGAAGAGAAAAGAAAGTACCACTTCCAGCTATACTTGGATAGGTACCACAAATACACCTTAGATCTGAGCGCCGCTAAATAGCGATAGTAAGCGCAAAGGAAAGCGAATCGCCAGATGACATCCACGGAACCAAGAGCACTTACTAATCAAAGAGAGCCGAAACAAAGAACTGCTGCATTTCACCCTCAAATCAAAAAAAAGTTTGGGATCGACCAAATGCCTCAAACAAGAAGAGGAATGCAGAGAAGAGAACCGAAAAGAATGAATTCCACATGGTGAAGAAAGGGCCAGTACCTGTCTTCAATGTGCTGAGAAAGTCGGGTCATTTCCATGTTCCCAAGCTCCACAAGGCCAAAACAAGACCTAAAAGAGAAGAAAACGTCACAGTGTCACGGAAGAGAACCTGATTGGAATTGCTCGGGACTGAGAAAAGAATGTTTGTAAAGATTGGAAAGCAGTACTACTTCTTCTCATCGAGGCCGAAACAACACAGAACATGCGAATTTCGAGCCAGTCAAGCACAGCGAGTTCCCCGTGGGAATTCGGTACATTCTTGCGGATGAAGATCCGGTGGCTCAACGACTACGCCAGAGTGATCTTCTATTCCTTTCCAGCTTCTGATTAACCCGTGATGGAAGAAACCGTTCATCAGGTCCGATCTGAAAATGGATTTGGTCTCTTGAACACTGCTTCAACAGGCCTGAGCAAATGCCTGTCGCCTCCTTCGAATCACTTGAGCAGTTGAATTACGATGAGCAGTGCAATCGGATCGGATTGGGAGAACAGACTAGCGCTCCGTGAAGTAGACGAGAGAGAGGAAAAGACGTCCGATTGCTTGAGCGCTCCGATCCGATTGAAAGAGAAAGGGAGCAACGGCCGGTCTGACAAAATGCCCACCGCTCTTCCTCCAAGAAGATCGAGAGATCGAGAGAGAGAGAGAGAGAGAGAGATGGAAGAACAGAAATCAAAACGAAGAAGAAGAAGAAGCAAGATACCTGTGAGCGCCGCAGTCTCCGGATACACAGATGGTAACTCGAGGCGAAGAAGAAGAACCAAAGGAGAAGAAGAAGAAGAAGAAGAAGAAGAGGAAGGAAGAAGAAGAAGAAGAAGGAGAAGAAGAAGGAGAAGAACAGGAAGGAAGAAGAAGAACAAGAACAAGAAGAACAAGAACAAGAAGGAAGAAGAAGAAGAAGAAGAAGAAGAAGAGGAAGGAAGAGAAAACAAAAGGAAGAAAAAGTATAAGAAAACGGTAAGGAAGAGAAGTCTAAGAAAACACTAAGGAAGAAGAATTATCTTGAGATACTTGGGTATGTGGTATACTCGGAGCTTGAGGTTTTATTTCTTATTTGATAGACTTTTCGGATTATTTCGACGTATACATGTAAGATAAATTGAGAGTTTATTTGACAATTTTGACATATGTTATATATAAGGTTGTGCTTGGGTATATGGTATAATTGGAGCTTGAGGTTTGGTTTCTTATTTGATGGATTTTCTAGAGTATCTCAACATATATATACAAGATAAAAAGAGAGTTTATTTGGCATTTTTTACATATATATTATATATAAGGTTGTGTTTGATTATATGAGGTACTTGGGTATATGGTATGTTGGAGCTTGAGGTTTGGTTTTTTATTTTATAGACTTTCTAGAGTATCTCAATGTATACATGTAAGATAATTTGAGAGTCTATTTGGCAATTTTTACATATATTATATATAAGGTTGTGTTTGATTATCTAAGGTACTTGGGTATATGGTATAGTTGGAGCTTGAGGTTTGGTTTCTTATTTGATTGACTTTCTAGAGTATCTTAACATATATATGCAAGATAACAAGAGAGTTCATTTGACATTTTTAACACATATATTATATATAAGGTTGTATTTGATTAAATGAGGTACTTGGGTATGTGGTATGTTAGCGCTTGAGGTTTAATTTCTTATTTTATAGAATTTCTAGAGTATCTCAATGTATATATGTAGGATAAGTTGAGAGTTTATTTAGCAATTTTAACATACATTATGTATAAGGTTGTGTTTGATTATCTGAGGTACTTGGATATGTGGTATAGTTGGAGCTTGAAGTTTAGTTTTTATTCAATTGATTTTCTAAAGTATCTCAACATATATATGTCGGATAAAAAGATGGTTTTGTTTGACGATTTTAAAATATATTATATTTAATGTTGTGTTTGATTATCTGAAGTACTTGGGTATGTGGTATGCTGGCGCTTGAGGTTTGATTTCTTATTTTATAGACTTTATGGAGTATTCAACGTATACATGTAGGATGAATTGAGAGTTTATTTGGCAATTTTGACATATATTATACATAAGGTTGTGTTTGATTATCTGAGGTACTTGGGTATGTGGTATAGCTGGAGCTTGAGGTTTTGTTTCTTATTAAATGGACTTTCTAGAGTATCTCAACATATATCTGTAAGATAAAATGAGAGTTTTATTTGACAATTTTAAAATATATTATATATAAGGGTTTGTTATATATATATATATATATACACACACACACGATAAAAGGAGAGTTGATTTGACAAGATATTTCGTAATTGACATACGAGATGTTCACGACTAGGTGGCATGAAACCTTGCGGTCGCTCCATGTAGATTTTCTCATTCAGATCACCGTACAAGAAAGTTGTTTTCACCTCTAGCTGAAAAAACTCTTTCTCGATCATTACGATGCTGATGAGAAATCAAAATGTCATCATCTATCGAAACCTCGTTGTTATGATGTGCGCCTTGTACTTGGGACTAGAGTAATCAGGTGTCTATTTTAGTCAAAAGACCGACTTGCATGATAGTGTTGTACAATTCTTCAGAAGTTTTACCAAGTCCCATTTCTCATTTATTTTAGATAAACTTCATTTCGAATTTTATTATGCATTAGTAAATTGTAGCATTCGTAACTTCGATTGTTTCTTTGTATATTATTGGTTCACCGACGTCTGTGAAAAAGAGGCCAGGAAAGTATCTCTCATTGGCTATAACAGTCTCTTAGATTGATGTCATAAGACTGAACTATCCGGTTCAAGTACGATCATACTTGGTACATCCATACTTAGTAATTGTACCACTACTCTAATTTTTTGTAAGCTCTGCTCACTTTGTAGTATCAATTACGACCATACTAGAGACTTGAGAGCCGAGTGAATGTGAAGCTGATATTGTGTGCGCTAGTCCTTGAAGACTGTGAAACATTTCAACTTTCGATTTGTCTGATTTTCAACCATTGTGAACCAATCCTTGAAGATCGTGAAAATGAGATATTTTGTATGTGTCGAATAAGCCTACACCTTCCGAGTCGTATCGTTTATGAACATGACGAAGTACAACTTATTACCAAAAGACCAATGTGACATCGGGCCACAGATGTCTGAAAAGACCAAATTTGAGAGGACTTAATTCTTTCAGCATGCCCAAGCCTCGAACTCATTTGTTTCTAGGAAGTAAAGGGCACTCTATGTAGATGATATCATCCTAATTGTCTAATACTCCAACCAATTACACAATAAGATGGGATTCAATGCTCGTGTTTAAACTCTTTCCTAAAACTTGCAACAGCATGCGAAACGGGCCATCTAGGCCTTGAACTCATTCGTTTCTGGCTAGCAGAGGGCTTGCTATATAGCTAATACGGATCTTGATGGTTTGATACTCCATAAGTTCCAACAGATCTCTTGGAGGTGGTGTTTGGAGCTTGTGCTTATTTTATTTCCCTCCTAAAATTCATTTAAAAAGTTGCAATAACATGGGGAGCGGACCAGCCAAGCCTCAAATTGATTGTTTTGATACTCCAATCGATTAAGATGGGATCTGAGCCTTGTGTTCATTTTTTTTTACTCATTCCTCAGATCCTGAAACAGCACAAGGCAGGCCTTGAACTCAGCGAGCAAAGGGCACGCTATAGAGATGATCTCATCTCAGTCACCTGTTACTCTAGTTGGGATCCGAAGCTTGTGTTTTCTTTACTTTTTTTTTTACCTCCTAAAACTCGTTCCTAAAACTTGAAACAACACGGGGAGTAGCTCAGCCAGATTTGGAGCTTGTCTTTCAATTGTGTCTTCCCTCCTAAAACTTGTTCTTTAAAATTGTAGCAGCAGATAGGGCAGCCCAACTAGGCCTCGTGCTTGTTTGTTTCAAAGGACATGCTTAAATTGATGTAATCTTGATAAACCATATACTCTAGCAGATCTTGATCCGGTGTGATTTGGAGCTTGCATTAAAAATTCCCCTCCTCCCCCCCCTAAAACTCTTCCTAAAACTTGTAGCAGCACCTGAAACTCGCTCGTTTCCAGCTAACAAAGGGCATGCTTTAACTTATCTCTTGTTTGTTTTCGTTTTCGTTTTCATTTTCTGTACTTTGCCCGATGTTGTATCGTTTGTCTCATGGGCCAATTTTGGTTTTCGAAGACAGTAATATATCTTTCGTTCTTTCTTTCTTTTCCTTAAATGATATCATCTCGATCACCCTACACTCCAGGAGATCTTGATCCGGTGTGATCTGGAGCTTGTATTTAAAAATTATTCTACCCTCTTAAAACTCGCAGCAGCAGCAACCCAGCTCGGCATATATAAATCCCGATGATCGCCCTATATTATATATACTCTTGCAGATCTCAGGCTTCGCGTTAGAATTTCTTTTCCCTCCTGAAACTCCTTTCTGAGATTTCATTCTCTCTGTCTGTTTGTTTGCAGAAATGAAGAGCTCTGAAGAAGAGATGAGGTTCATGATCATGATCATCAACATCATCATCATAACTCCTCTTCTACTTCCTCTTTTTCCATAGAGGGAAAAAAACACAGAAGAAGAAGAAGAAGAAGAAGAAGAAAGAAGAAGAAGAAGAAGAAGAAGAAGAAGAAGAAAACCTTTCTCAGAGAGCGCGGCCTTCCATAAACCCTCTGTTTCCTCTGTGTTTTTTTAGGGTTTGCTTCCTCGTCTCCTCCTCCTCCTCCTGCTCCCTCCTCCCCCGCTCCTCCCCTTCTCTCTTTCTCTGCTCATATCTTCTTCTTCTTCTTCCTCGTCGATCTGCTCCGGGGCTGCGTCACGACGACCCATCTGTATCCGCGCTGCTTTTTGCCATTTCTGAGCTCCACCCATTTCTTCCAGAGCTTCGATTTCGTCACTCCCGCCCTCCTCCTTCCTCTCCAGAAGGAACACACAGGACAAAAAAAGGGGGCTCGGAGGCTCCCCTTCGCAGGTTAGCAGACTGACTTTTATGGAAACCTGAGTTTCTCATTCAACAAATATCGTATGCCTTGAATTCGAGAAGGAGAATAAGCGTGGTCGTAGAGTTTGGGGAAGGTTTTTCCTTTCCCGTTCCAAGAAAGAGCGATATGGTTGAAACAGAGATACGAAATTTCGCAGTTTTGTATTCTAGGTTTCCGGAAGATGCAGTCTGTGGAGGGTATGGGAGCTTGAGAAATTGGTAAGAAAAACAATCCCATCAATGATTTGGAGTGGAATTCGTGAGGGGGAAAAGGAAACCGGATTTGATGAACAGGTTTGCTGGCTAAACGATGGCTTTGACAGTGGCCGAGGTTTTAGGGTTAAAGTAAAACAAAGTACGAATGAATGAAAACTGTGGCTGAAAGAGAGAGAGAGAGAATAAAGTTGCAGGCACTTGTTCTTAGATGGGATAGGATGCATTCTATGGAAGCGTGAACAAATTGGTGAGAAACCCCGTCATAGAAAATTTGTAAAAAAAAAGGAACTGAACACAAAAAAATTGAGACCATCGGGCCTTTGAAGCCTAAATTTCTCTACTGTTTGAAAGATGCAGGCTATGGAAATTTCGAAATTCCAGTAGGAAAAACTTGATCTTTAGGTCAAACAAAAGCGAGAGAAGGGTTAAGAGAGACATGGCGCGCGGTGAGAAGAATGAAGCAGGAGAGGCTTCAGGTCCCAATTTGGCAAAGATTACTGATGTCGGGAAGAGGTTTTCTCGACTGCCCAGTTCGAGAGATGCCTTAATTGAATTACTCAAGGTATTTTGTTGTTTGTTTCCACTTACCTTGTTGCTTTTCTTTTCATGTTCTTTGAGTGAAGGAATTCTCATCATGCCATTGTTTTGTTTAGAAGTTGATGAACTCTATACTCCTCAAGGGAAATTGTGCAGTCACTGAACACAATAGGTCAAGAAATTCTCTGCATTGAATACAGATATTTGAGGGGTATATCATGAAAAATTAGGGTATTTGGGGAAATGAAGAAAAACTTTTGTAGTGTTCAGTAATGGCAGTTCAATATATTTTGGGCAAAGTAAATTTTGCCATATCATTGATTATTTTGAGAATGATTGAACTCAGTATTTCTCAAAGGAAATTCTGTACTGACTGAATCACATTCAGTCAAAAATTTCTCTGTACCGGCTAGAGATATTTGAGGGGATATCTTGAAAATTCAGGATATTAGGGGTAGAAAGAACTGTGGCAATGTTTTCATATTTTTTGGGTAAAGAAAACCTCATCATGTCATTGTTTTGGGAACACTGTAATCCTTGTAGGAAATTCTGTAGTATTTGCGAAATAAATAAACTGTGTGGCGATGTTTCATGGTGGAATTATCATATGTTGTGGGCGAATAAATTCCCGTAATCTCACTGTTTTGGTCGAGGATGAATGAACTTGGAAAATTTCTGAACTCAATCCTGACAGCAGATCTATAAAATACAAAATTCTATCTGAATGAAGGAAATTCTGTGCTTAATTAACCCCTTATGTCAAGAATGTCTCTGCGTCAGCCTGAGATGATCGAGGAGATATCTTGAAAATTTAAGTTGCTTGAGTGCATAAAGAAAAATTGTGGCGGTGTTTACATATACTTTGGGTAAAGAAATTCTCATCATATCACTGTTTTGGTTGGGAATGAATCAACAGAGTTTTCATGAAAGGAAATCGTGTCCTTGCTGAGCATGTTCAATCAGGGGAATCACAAAAATTTAAGGTGTTTATGTAAATAAAGGAAACCCGTGATGGTATTTTCTATTGGGTGATAAAAATGTTCATCATATTATTGCATCGGTTGGGAATAAGGTGAAGAATTTGTCTACATTTGTTAGAAATATTTGAGTGGATATCATGAATACTACGGGTATTTGGAGCTATTAAGTGTGGTTGTGCTTAATGGGTACAGATTCTCGTCATATCATTGTTTTGATGGGGATTAAATGCTGAGTATTTGTCAAAGGAAATTCTGTTACTCACTGAGCATGTCAGGTCAGGAATTACTGTGCATGACCGAAAGATATTTGAGGAGACGTCATGAAAATGTAGGGTATTCTAAGAAATAAGGCAAACTGTCACCATGTTTAATATGGTGATGGTGTCTTCATGAAAATTAACTTTATGTAACTTTTGTGTGCAGGAAGCTTCAGCATTGTTTATGATTATAAAGCAACAACCTGGTCAAGGTGTGCTGTCAGCGTTACAACCCTCTATTGATGCCTTAGTCGACCCAAGCCTTTTAAAGCATAAAGATAAAGATATACAAGTATTGGTCGCCTCATGTATTAGTGAGATTCTTAGAATTGTTGCTCCTGATGCTCCTTTCACTGATGAAACATGGGAGGTAAGGATGCCTCTTTCACCTATATTTTTTTTCCAGCAAAGCGAAGCCAAATATGCTCTGACCTCTAGTTGTTTTCTTAACGAGGTATCCAGGAAATATTTGAATTGATAGTAGCCACATTCAGAGGTCTTAACGATATCTCAAGCCCTTACTTCGGAACGCGACTTCACATTTTGAGCACTGTTGCATCTGTGCGGTCGTGTATTGTAATGCTGAATATCGAATGTAATGATCTCATACATGAGATGTTCCAGACTTTCTTTGCTACAGTGAGGTAATTACTCGCTCTTTGACTGATGCATGGTGTTGTTTCTCATTTTGTATCAAAAAACTCCAAAACAAAATCAGAATTAGAAAACATACATTATCGTGCAGATTTAGGTTGGAACAAGCATTAATAGAGGAAAACGTTTTTGAGAAATTTATTTTCTATCACTGTATACAAATACATTTTTCGCTTAATATTCACCACTATTTATTTCTTGATGTGAATGACACAACAAAATTTGAACTCCCATTCCTGGAAAGGTTGCAATGGAATTGTTGGTTTGTGTGCCGTCCTCTCCTTCTGAGTTTGTTTTCCCAATCTCTGGTGTATGTCAGTCTTGTGAAAGCTATACGTGCCCTTGCCACTTTTGACCATACAGTTTGGCTTGTAATGCATCCAGAACAATGACTTCCTCCTACTTCATCATGCCCTCTAATGATGGCTTTGTTGTATTATTGTCAAACACACTTTTGCCTACTGATAATCTCCTTGCACATACATTGCTCCTCTGATGATGTCATATCTTTGACTCAGTGGCACATATGTTATTGGCCTAAGGAGATGTTAATATATCTTCCTTTCTTTCTTTCGGGCGCTGATTTCTATTCATTCCTTCCTGGTGGAATCATGTGAGCTATTTAATACTCCATCTCATTCAGCCATTTGTTTGGGTCAGCAGGGATCCATCCTATTAAAGCATGCTGCATTGAAATTTGCAGCATTCGGGAAGTCGTGAGGCACTCCTATTAATATCTACCTTGATTCTGTCATTGTCAGTTGGCTGTTGCATGCACTATGCTAGGGGTATGGGGAAATTGCAAAATTGACAATTCATGGAGTAGAAACATTTGAATTGCTAACATTCCTGTCAACTTCAGTTTGTTGATCAGATGCCAAAGAGCAGAATGATCCATGTGATTTCCCATATGAAATAATTACAGAACTTCTTGGTGGAATAAATCACTCCCCAAGGCTTCTTGTTTTGTTACCGAATAGTTGCATTTGGCTTTATTTAGTTACAATTTGCATAGAATACCTGTCTGAACCATATTGGTTTATGCCTATGCATCAATATGTTATGCATAGTTTTATCTGGGACCTACACAAACACATGAAACACCTTCTTCAATCTTCTGGTTTGACAATTGATCCTTGCGATAGAAAAACTTTCAAGTCCTCGTGGTTTTGCACATAGTGCTATCCAGATGAATGATGGAGTGGGCTGTTTTGCAGTTTAGTGTTTGTCAGGTATCACAGCACTCTACTGTGCATTGCCTACGAATGGCCTTTGCCTTCTCTGGATCAATTGCAATTCCATCCTTTCAACATGGCCAAGCAGCATCACACTAGATACAGTAAAATTTGCCGTTTGCTGTTCAAGAATTCATCTCACATTTCATTATTTATGCGGGCATTTGAGCAGCCAATAGATATGCACAGCATTTTAGCAAAATCATTAAGGAAAATCCACATTATTTTGGGTGAACAGCTAAAATATTTCTATAATCGCTCTTAAAATTTCTTGTGTGGACTTAAAAGTTGAACACGATCCCTATTACCACGAATAGTCCCCATTCTGTGACAATGCAATCTTTGCTTTTGATCTTGTGCCGTTCACAGTTGGTTGTAGTCAAGAAAATTTCATCCATAAAATGTATAGGCTTCATGGCTCCCTACTTTTTGCAACACTGATGGCTCTGATTCTGTTGCTGCATTGAGTTTTTAATTGTCAATCAGTATTTGCAGTTTCCCTTCACTGTGTGATTGTGCACTCAATCAGTAATTGAGGGACAACTATGATCAGTGTCAGTCGCATTGGAAGGATTCTCGCAGTTTTTGTTTTTCACTGTGTGATTGTGCATTCTCTCTTACTGTGCTCTTCCTATATCTTTATTTTCTCCCTTTCTGTGTAAACCTGGAAGACTGGCATTTTTGTTTAGGCACCCTTCTCTTGTGCATTTTCCAGCAGCTATTAGTTCTCCAAAGTGGATTCTTTTTACTTCATCTGATTTTAATAATGATAACTACACCAAATGTTCACTAGTACTAATAAACTATGTTTTACTATTCTCTATACTGCTGATGCTTAAATTTCTGGCATATAGAGTTCATGTTAAATTTCACTGTCTGGAAAATAGGGATAAACCAGCACAAATGATGGCCCCAATGAAAAAAATCATGAGCTTAATCCTTCTGGAGAATGAAGAAGAAATACCACAGCCGTTGATCGAGGTGCTTTTAACTCACTTGCTGAGTGGAAGAAAGGTGAAATTTACTACCATGTGCTGCCGCTAAAAACCTTGGTAATTGTAATACAGAATAATGATGATTGAATTTAACCTTTTAGGGGGTATCAAATGCTGCTTATATACTTGCTGGAGCTGTGTTTGAAGAGTGTGCTAATCATATCAAGGATTATGTGGAAGCATTTCTTACATCAGTTCTATCAGAAGTAAAGTCTTCGAAAAGCAAATGGCGGGATTCTTATCATGACTTGATTTTGGAGATTTATATTCGTGCCCCTAGTTTGCTTGTTCATCTGATTCCCAAGTTGAAAGATGAATTGTTGGTAAAACATTGAAGTCTGAAAGTTCATGCTTATTTTCATTTTGCTTTTTACTGGGTGAAGCTTTTGTGTTGAAGAGTCTGTCCTCGATTTGTTTCCTGCAGTCTGAAAAGGTAGATGTACGGGTAAAGGCTGTGAAGCTAGTAGGGCGCCTTTTTGCTTCTCGTAAGGGTGTATCAGAAAAATTCGATAAACTTTTCAGCGAATGTTTGAAGAGGTTTAACGACAAATCTGTAGATGTTCGACTTGCAATGGTTGAAAGCAGCAAAAAATGTCTGTTAAATAACGCTTCTACCAATGTGGCAGGAGAACTGCTAAGTGAGTTGATAGCTCTTCATGGCATTGGAATAATCTTTAAGGGTTCATCGCCATTTTAATTTACTAAAAGGTTTGTTCAAGTTACTTGTACTGAGTAAAACCTGGATTGGCAGATGCTCTCAGTGAGCATATTCAAGATGTTGATGATGCAGTAAGACTACAAGTGGTTGGTGCAATATGTGCCTATGCTATGTCGAATCCACAGACAATTGCTGTCAACATATTGAAACGTGCATCTGAACGCCTGCGTGATACAGAGGTTGGGTCTGTTATCTTATTATTAGTTCTGAACTTTCATAGGATCTACTATGGTTAATTATTTTGTGTTTATTGCGTGCTTGCTACAGGTGCAGGTAAGGCATGAAACGTTGCAACGATTGACAGGAGTGTACCAAGCGCTATGCTCAAAAAGCTTCGAAGATCCAACTTTTGTGATGGAATCTTTCAATTGGATTCCCAGCAAGTTGATCAGATGCTGTTTTGACAAAGAATGCAAAGAGCTCAGGTTGGCGCTTACAGATGATTGGCTACACTAATTTATCTCAAACTGTTTAAATAATTTAACAATATTGGTATGTTTTATGTACATACAGAGCTCAGGCTATGGAGCTGGTTTTTTCTGAGCAGTTGTTCCCTGCGGATTTCCCTGTGGTTGAAAGAGCAAAGTGTTGGATTTCGTTTTTCAGTGTGTTTGATGAGAATGATGTGAAAGCTCTAGAAAGGATTTTGCAGCAAAAGCAAAGGTAGCTAAATCTATGTTGAACTGTTTTCTACAATCATCTATATTTACAATGTTGTGTTTGAAAGAATCTATACAGTATTCTCTTTTATTTGCTCCAAATATTTGCAAAAATTTGTGTTACTTTGGGTATTTGCAGATTGCATGTTGAAATGCAAAACTATTTACGGTATCTGCAAAAACCAGAGGTATGGTACTATTTTTCAGTAAGCCTTCATGCTTGCGTCTTTAGTTTTTACATAAGCTGTGCATACAATACTGATATATTTTTCCATGTAAGGATGAGGAAAACATGAAGAGGCTTCTCTTATCTTGCAAGAACATGGGACCTTCCTTTATGGATCCCGCAAATGCAGAATCTGAGCTTCGTGAATTGATTCAGTTGAAAGATGACAAATTACTGAAAAATTTGGCTGAATTATTGGATGTAAACACAACACTTTCTCAAGCCCTGTCGTTGAAGGTAACAACTTTTAGGCGAGATTAATTTCATTCCAAATAGTATATCATCTTGTTTTGAAATTATCTTTTGTCATCCAGAGGAATCTGCTGGAGAGGATAGATGATAAACATCCCCGGCATGAGTTCTTGAAGATTCTTTCAGTAAAATGCTCATATACACTTTTTGGAAGAGAGCACATGCGGGCATTAGTTAAACAGTTAGAAGAGTATAATAAGCTTGGAGATGAGAAGTTACTGAGGGCGAGCATGGGTTTACTTGTGGTATGTGTAAGCTACCTTCAATTGCTAACATCTCCCTTCACTAGAACTTGAGATTTAAAAGTTCCTAAGTCCTGAATTGGTTTTATAAGGTGTTTGCAAGGTACTTTCCTAATCTTATTGAAGGTCTTGAGGGAAGTATCATGGAGTTGCTAAAGGATGACAGAGACTTTCTCAAGGAAGGATCAGTGCAGATATTTGGCTCGTTGCAAGGTCAGGTTACTGAAGAGTCCAGGTGAGATCAATTTCCAATCAAAGATCGATTTTGCAATGCACAGCTAGGACCTTATTACAGCAATTGTGGGAATGTTTATGTGAAATATATGGAAGTATAAATCTGTGCGAATGCTCTAATATAGTATCTGTAACAAAAAGAAATGTATGGATTAAATATAAGTTTTTGTGTCTCCTCTTCCAACTTCAATGTCATTAATACACGAGATTGGAGTAGCATGCCATCCTTCACCATTTAGATATTGCACAAGTCGATATAATTGGAATGATGTGGAAGCTGCACAGAGATATCCGTTGTACAATCTGTTAAAGCAAATAGGAACTAATATAAATGTGTATTTCTACTAAAGCTGCTGGATTGTTGATGCTGATAATTTATTTCCTCTGGGCCCCCTTCCCTGTTTCATCCAGCTCAGTCGATTTGCTTGAAAAATTATGCATTGAGGGAACTCGCAAACAAGTAAAGTATGCAGTCAAAGCACTTGCTGCAATAAATGGCGATTCTGGTTTGAAGATTTTCTCAACTTTGTACAGGGTAGGTGCATGCCTGTAGGTTATATATTTTGTCTCTGTGAGGATTCAATAAATTCATGTCTGCTTTTATTTTAGAAACTTCTCGACCTTCTAGTTTCTGGCGTGAATCTCTCAACAATCCTGCAGTCCCTCGGGTGCATAGCTCAGCATGATGTTTCTGTCTTTGAAACGTCGGAGGATGTTCTTGTAAATTTTCTTACAAAAGATCTTTTCAGAAGGAACTCAGTAAGTGTTGTTTATCTAATGTGAATTATCTCTATGCTTTGTCTTTTCTTAATTGCGTGTGTTCCATTGCAGGATGCTGTTGATGAAGAGGATAGTGATCATGCTGTCATCAGTGAAACTACTCGTCTGAAGGTGTGAATCTGATTGTGTTTCGTTTTCTGGATCTCACTGGACATGCTCATATTCTCCACAAATTTGATTGGAAGAGGGAACACACCTTAATGCATGCAGATTTTGTTGATTGACAGATTTTTGGTCTCAGAACTCTTGTGAAGAGTTTTCTTCCCAATAAGGATGTTCAGCAAGTACAACGATTCAAAGGTCTTTCTGGGATACTATTGAAATTTCTAGAATGTGGGGAAGTGTCAAATGAAATACAGTCGAGGTCTGCAACTCTAACTTAAACCTTCATTCCTTCCATTTTTGACTTGTTCTACCTAAGATGGCTTTTCATTGTCGATTTTCAGCCGCCTTGATAAGGATAACCTTCGACTAGCAGCAGGAAAATGTTTTTTACAGCTTTCAAAGAGATATGATGCCCAAATTTCAGCCTCAACATTTCATGCAGTTGTTATGCTTGCTATGGTGATGTCACTCAAACCTAATTGCTCTTTATTGCTTCATCTCGTATAGTATACCTCTTTTTGCTAGTTGCTAATTGTACTTCTTTTCTTCAGGATTTTTGCGACTTTGTGAAACGTGGGTTTTTGAGGAAGTTGATCAAGCTTTTGAGGGAGCGAGCTATTCCTCAGAAGTATGGATGTGCCCTTGCATTGAGTGCTGGTGTTGATATAGATGCTGAGCTTTTGACAGAAGTGAGTCATGTTTCAGTTGTTTTATGCTTCAATAATTAGGACTTTATGTATCAGTATGTCATACTCATTGATCAGCAATAGATGTTTTTGCAAGCTAATTTCACTGTAGGAAATATTGTAGCAATGAAAGCTTACAGACATTCTCTTTTTTAATGCAAACATGCCAGGTAAAACAGGAACTTTGCAATTTTATTGAAACTTCACGTAGACAAGCACGGTTACAAGATATCACTGTGTTGGGGCAGTCAGATGATTCTCCAATTATTCACTATCCTGAATATATACTCTTCTATTATGTTCATACACTAGCCCGGGAAACAAAGTTTCCAAGTCTTGCTGAAGGAGGTCCCAATACTGAAACCGTGAATCCTTGTTTCAAGTAATGCACATAACCTTTTGGGTCCTGCACACACTATGCATTTGTAAATGAGTTTGACTAAAAAGAACTAGTTTATTCTCCTTATTTACCTTTCAGGCAACTGTCTTTGTACATATGGGCTTTGCTCAATAGTGAGGGTGAAGAAACTAGGCTTGGTGATGAAAAAGAAGAGGATTTGGGTCGATTTGCATTGATCCTTTCTATCTTTCGTAAAATGAAACTTGCAGAGGACGAGATAGATGCCACAAAGACAGAGGTAAGCTTTTTTGTGGGTGATGTATTTGCAGAACCAACATTTTCTGACTGGAATGGAACTTTTTGTTCACCAGAGCACTCATATTCTTTGCGACATTGGCATTATGATTGTGAAAGATTTGGCTGGTGCTGAAATACCAAAGTATAAGGATGAAGATAAAATTCCAGTCCCTGTTTCAATCTACAAGATACCCGAGAATGTGAGAGAAGAAAACATGGTGAAAAAACTGGAAACCTTGGATCCTCAAATCACTCTTTTTGCTTTATCGCAGTATTAAAACCGAATCTTTGCAGGTTGATGGATCTCATTTACCCACCATTTTTGTGGAGAGCTGTAACTTTTCACAGATGAAATCTTCTCTGCCTTTCCTCATGGAAATGGTAATTTTCAGATCCAATCTTCTTCTATGTGGATTAACTCTTTATTTCTCGAGTGTAATTAGTTGTTTTGTCAGGCTCCCAAGAAGCAGAGAAAAGGCAATGAAGGCTCCTTGGATGATGACACAGCTGGTGGCAAACAGCGTGAGCCTGATAAAGAATCTGTAGGCGATGAAAATGAACCTCAAAACCAGGATAGAATCAATGAATCTTCTGGTTACGATGGAGATCAAGATGTCAATGTTTTGCCATCTGTTTCTAATGAGGATCACAAGGGTTCAGAACGTAATAAAGGCCGCAGTGAGAGAAATAAATTTTCAGAAAATGAGCCGAACATAGAGAAGCAAGAACCTATAGGGTCTGTCTCCCCAAAGCGTAGAAGAGTAGGCAGACCTCCAAAAGAGAAAGAAACCATGAAGAGGTCTTCTATTGATAAAACCTCAGGCAATGCTGGGGCAAATGCTGAACTGAATGTGGAAGACCATACTATGTCTGAAATGGCTAGTGCTGATTCAGCAACCCCTGGGTTTGATGGGTCTGGCAGAAAACGTGTAAGGATTTCAATCAAGAGTCCAAAGCCACCGGAGGAGACATTCAATGAAGCAATGAAGGAGAGTAGATCTGAGTCAAAAAGGTATGCTCTGAAGCAGGAAAGTTCAATTGAGGAAAAAACACCAATATCCAAAAGAGAGATAACATCTGATGCTAAAACACCTGCATCAAAGAGGCAGCGACTGGTGGATGCAAAAAAGACTATATCAAATGAAGCTTCAACTGAGCCTAAGAAACCCAAGTCACCAACGGATAATTCTTTCGAGCTGAAGCAAATATCAAAAGAGGTCTCAGCTGATGGTAAAAGACCTCGTGGGAAGAAGGTAAATATCAGAACACAGTTTGGTTTGAGAGTTATGGAATTATATTGTATTATGTCCATGATACATGTGTATATATATATCTATTTTTGTTTTGTTTCACCAGGATGTGGATGGTCTACATGGTGATATAATTAATAAAGTTTCAGATGAGGTCGAGCCTGTCATGAGTCCACGTGGAACTCCTAGAAGATCTGCCAAGAAGACCAGCATTCCTGATTTCGAGGTTTTCATCTCATTCGATGTATTCAAAAGCCAAATCCTATATGAATGAGTTTGAAGTTTCTAATATGTTTGCTCTATGTATTTGGTGATTAAAGACACCTAAATCAAGATCAGCGAAGAAGGCTGAAGGTGAAAATTTGGTGGGATCCAGAATAAGGGTGTGGTGGCCCCTTGATAAGAAGTATGTGATGATTTTGCAGTGTACATTTGGTCCTGTGTGTTATATACTTTTATTGTTTCTGAAAATTTGGCCTTACATTTGTTTCAGGTTTTACAATGGATTGATTGAAGATTACTCCGAGAAAACGAAGAGGCACAAGGTTGGTAACTTGGAGCATTTTGTTTTTAAAATTTGGGTTTCCACTTAGGCTATGCTGGACTTGGATATATCTTTGCTTCTCTTCCTGCAGGTGATTTATGAAGATGGGGATGTGGAAAATCTGAAGCTAAACAAGGAGCGATGGGAATTTTTGAAGGTGACTTTTGTATTTGTTCGCCATTTTTACTTGTACCATTGAATGTGATTTGCTAAATCAATCATAAGTGTCACAGGATGACCTAGGATCTCCCTCAACACCAGCATCTTCGGAGCCTGGCATGTATGGTTCTGCCTCTGCCTATACTCTTTATCTTCTTTTCTTAGAATTTTGAATATTGCTATTACTTTTTATGCAAAATACATGCAATATGATGTGTATGCAAGCAATCTCATGCCCTGGTCTATTACGGAAGACTGTCCTCTTATCTCTGTATCTAAGAAGATAAATTAGAGTTATTTGTTGAAGCTTCCCCAGCACAGGCTGGGGTTTGTTGATGTTTGTCTTTTGTGTCATATGCTGTGCTTCGGTGACTTTTTTGTATTACCACCTGTTTGACATACAGGCAGTTGAAGAGGAGAGGTCCAAAGAGCTCACAAAAGAAAAGGAAATCTGGAGGAGAGTCATTGCCTATGAAGAGGTAGTCCATACGTGGGTTCTTACTTCCAGAATGAAATTCAGTTTTGTTATTCAGATTCATTCATTGAGATAGTCTCACTCCTACCAGGCCCTACAAGAAGGCAAAGCAAGGGGAAGACACTGTTCAGGAACAATCTGAAGAAGCAAGAGGAACGGAAGAGGTTGAAGGAGAAGAAGCAAGGGCAAGTGAGCATAGCTCGAGTGATAATGCTGAAGCATCGGACCATGAACATGTATCTGAAAGGGAAGATGCCACATTCCCAAAGAGTACGTGTATACTTTTTGTTTTTTAGTTGAAAGTGCCTTTTTCCTTACACTTAACTGGAATATTGTGCTGTCATTGTTGAAACTGATGTGTACGATTTGGAGAGTTTGCTGGCAATAATATCTTTTATATTTTTATGGTGCTTGTGTTATTCAGCACTGAAGGTGGAGACAAAGTCTTCTGGAATTTCCTCGAGAAAACCCACTGGTCTGCCGAGAGGTAGGCCCCGTAAGAACAGCGTGAAACCAGTACCTGAGAGCGGTGGAGACAGGGCTTCGCCAGCTGAATCCAGAGAATCGAATGATTCAGATGATGTGCCATTGGTAATAGAACAGCGCAGCTTTTTTCTGCTGGTCTTTTTTGTCAAAACAGATGTTTGCTCTCTATATGATGTGCATCATGTGTGTTTTTGGGCAGAAAAGAGATGTCTAAAACAGATGTAAGTTCCTTATATGGTATGTGATGCTGTCTGCTGTTGCAATGATGTGGGAATGCAGGATGAATGGAAAAGCGCGAGGAAGAAGGCACAGGTGCAAGAATGAAAGGTGATAGTTGGCGAGAAAGGTCCTTCAGCCGGAGGAAAAATACTGGCACATCTGCATCTGATGAGAGTATGCAACTCGGGGCTCTCCAACTGGGAAATGTTAGAGAATTCAAATTGAGAGCTCTCATTGTTTTGATGTAGGGGAAAGGAACACACACATCCCCCCCTGTATAACATTTGGCAAGAACAGAGGAAGAGGTACTCGATTTCCTATATATATATCTCTATGTATATAGGAAGTGCATTTCAGAAAGAAAAAGGGATGATTAGTTGATAATGACAATGAATGGAGGGGGAAGGGAAGGGGGGGGGGGTTTATATGCATAGAGAGAAGAGCAAAGCCTTCTGAGATGGCATACACTATTTTCTGGGATGTCATTCTGTTGTACCATATATCATGTTTGTTTTAGTTTTTTTTCTTTTTTCTTTTTAACATTTGAAATCGTGTAGAAAGGCGAAACCGGTATTTGTGCTCGATGTGGATTTTTTCCTTTTTCAGACGAGTATATATAGGCTAGTTGTAAATATGTTTCTATTCAGGTTGGTTGTATTTTTGCTATGTTATTAGGAGGCTTGAGGACTGGTTTAGAAGCTGTGTATTTGATTTGACGTAGTAGATATATTTGAGTTTTGTTTGAAAGGCTTTTTGCGCTCAGATACAGGTGATTACCATGATTCAGGTGTTTCTATGTGGTTATGGTTTTAATCGTGAAAAGGCTGATGATGCAGCAGCAATTTTCTTCTGATATTAAAAGCCCTGAATCGGATCGTGATCTCCAGGAATCGATATATGCTTAGGAAAAGCCCTGAACCAATGCTGGTGAGATTCTCGTAAATTCTGCTATAGATGTAGGCTGTGTAAAAAGAGGAATTTGAATTGATGCAGTCCTATTTTAGTTTCTTTGTGATGACCTTCCGTCTGATTCAAGCCTAGAAATTGGTCTGAAATCAAAGGTTAATTTGGAGGAATTTGATGCAAGATTAAAGGAATGGAGGCACGTGTGTGTCAGAAAACTTGGATATACAGAAATCATGGCTTGAAGCAATGCAGTCTTTTTTCTTTTCTTTGGAATGACCTTCCGTCTGATTAATGCCTAGAAATTGGTCTCAAATCAAGGTTAATTTGGAAAGAAAAGATTTTGTTGAGGAATTTGATGCAGGATCAGAGTAATACAGGGAGATATATATATATATGAATGCAGTTTGAGAAAACAGGAATATAATAGAAATCATGGTTTGAAGCAATGCACTGGTAGATCTTTGTTTTGCATGGAGTAGTCTGGTAACAGTTTGTTATGAAATGGTGGGCTGATCCAGGAAAATCCAGCCCAGTATTTTGAGCTAGTAGTATCAGAGCTTTGCTGATTTACATTGAACAGCAGTAAATGCCCTTGAACAGTGTACTCTGAAGATTTCAACAGGATTCCTTATCAATGGCAGATGTTGATCATGAGCTTCTAAGCTTGGAATTGTAGAAGATGTAGTATGAAATTCATGGGTAAGAATGGTAAATGTTCCTCTAAATCTACCCCCCCCCCCCCCTTTATTTGGAAACTGCAAAAGATGGAAGAAATTCATAAATACCCTTAAAACCCTACCCTGAAGATTTCAACAGGATTCCCTATCAATGGCAGATGTAGATAAGATGAGCTTCTAAGCTTGGAATTGTAGAAGATCTAGAAAGAAATTCATGGGTAAGAAATGGTAGATTGGAAACTGCAAAAGATGGCAGTTTATGGAAGAAATTCATGGATTAAAGATTGCTGGAGACTGCAAGAGGTGTAGCTAACAGAAGAAATCAGTAGAGATTCTACTATTTGGAACAGCAAAAGATGGGCTTGTAAATGTAGCCCTTATTTGGAATTGCAGAAGGTTTAGAAATACATTCATGGGTAAAAACTGTAGATGTTCCTCTAAATATAGCCCCCCATTTGGGAACAGCAAAAGATGGAGTTTACAGAAGAAATTCATGGATCAACTTTAGTAATTAATGGGCCCTCTTGTAATCTACCCCCTATTTGGGGGCGGGTTGCGAAAGACGCAGCTTACAAAACAAATCATGGATAACTAACTGTAAAGATGAATCATGATATGTCCTTGTACTATGTGGAAAGTAGGTTATCGTAGGACTGTGGTAAACCCATTTGGTCATCGGATAGGTGTAAATACACCTAGTGGTCAGAGAGCCCTAAAAGTTTGACTTATATAACAGGGACTAACTACTTCCTTTCATCACGACATCTTGTTGAAAGTCTCTCTTAGTGAAGCTAGACTCTTTGTCGCTCTGCCCGTTTCGGGAAGAGCTAAGTTGTATCACGCAAGCCAAGCTGGAGATCGAAATGGGCATATTGGTTCTCGAGCTGAATCGACATTGGTCCGAGGGTTTCTCTACAAGTTCTGATAATCGGCAGCTGGGTTGGAGCTCTGGCAGCAGCGACTGCTCATCTCAAGATCATCACGTTTGCTGCCGAAAGCGGATAGCTCACCAAAGCCTCGATCGTTTGCCAGATGCCACCTCATTTGAAGGCACTCTTCGCTCGAAAGTAGCAGATGGCCAATAGTATAAGCATCTTTTTGCCCATGATCCGTTCGGGCTTGAGCTTGCAGCAAGGACTCGAATGAAGTTCTTAGCTAGTTTCCGGGCTCCATTGCTATTGGAGCTGGATTGGAGGTGGTTTTAGAGCGGAAAAAAATAGACAACTGCTTCGCTGAACCAGGTTGGGTGCTGATTCTGCAACATTGACGGAAGCGCAACATTGAGCATCTCAGGCTCAGAATGCCGCCGAACTTGTTCAGGGTTTAGGGTTGTAGGGTTCGGGGTTTTAGGGTTTTTACGGTTTAAGGTTTTGTTGTTTAGGGGTTTCAGGGTTTTAGGGTTTTAGTGGTTTCAAGGTTTTAGCGGTTTTAGGGTTTTAGGGTTTTTTAGGGTTTCAGTGGTTTCAGGGTTTTAGGGTTTTAGGGGGTTTTAGGGTTTTAGGGGGTTTTAGGGTTTTAGGTTTTAGGGTTTTAGTGGTTTTAGGGTTTCAGTGGTTTCAGGGTTTTAGTGGTTTTAGGGTTTTAGGGTTTTAGGATTTCAAGGTTTTGGGGTTTTAGGGTTTCAGTGGTTTCAGGGTTTTAGGGTTTTAGTGGTTTTAGGGTTTCAGGGTTTTAGTGGTTTTAGGGTTTCAGGGTTTTAGGGTTTTAGTGGTTTTAGGGTTTTCAGGGTTTTAGGGTTGCAAGAACTAATTTAATTAAAAAAAAGAAATAAATAGACAATTTATCAGAAAATAAATAAGAATTAGAAATTGAAAATAATAGAAAAAAGGATCAAATTAATTTGCTTCTTCTTTTCTCTGTCTGGAGCTCTTCTTCTTCTTTCTTCTTCTTCTTCTTCTTCTTCTTCTGTTCTTTTCCGTTGATCCGCAGCTTCGATCTGCTCCCATGGCCTGACACTGAAGAAGCAAAGGGAGCAGAGAAGATCCTCTTTTGTCATCACGGCGGACGGCATCGTTCGCCCATCCAGTCTGTTTTTCCCCTTCCTTTTTTGCTCACCCCCACGATATAGTAAAAGATCAGAGCAAAACAAGAAAATTTAGGGGCTAGATCTGTGCCCCGGAGTGCCTATACATCAAGATTGCAGGACCAAATTCATCAGAGAAAGGAATTACGGTTCTCTCTCTCTCTCTCTCTCTCCCCCTCTCCTGTCGCTTGGGCCGAAAACCACCGAAAATTCGATGGTGAAGCTTACCATGATCGCCCGTGTCAACGACGGATTGCCCTTAGCAGAAGGGCTGGATGATGGCAGAGCAGAGAAAGATCTAGAGTTCTACAAACAGCAAGCCAAGACGCTGTTCAAGCAGCTCTCTCAAGGCCAGCATGAACCGTCTCGCATGTCCATCGAATCGGGTCCCAACGTTTTCCAGTATGCCCATTGATCTTCTCCTTTCCCTGTTTTTATTTTGTTGGGTTTTCCGTTAAAGTTGGATGGAACCGGAATGTACTTCGAAAATTCAATGAATAAGTCCGCCTTTTATGTGAAACTATAGAGTAGTTGAAATCGATGTGAATCCTGTATACAATTAATCTGAAATGGAAGTTTTTTTTATGTGATTTGCTGCATTTTGATGCTATTTTGAAGCTATATCATAGAGACTGGCGTTTGCTATCTGACGATGTGTGATAAATCTTATCCGAAGAAGCTCGCCTTTCAGTATCTTGAGGATCTCCAGAGAGAGTTCGATAAACAGAACCGATCTCAGATTGAAACAGTTGCCAGGCCTTATGCTTTCATCAAATTTGGTAAAGTTATTCTTTTTGCATTTGTGAAATTGTAGCATAGTTGTCAATCACTAGATTGTGCCTGTAAGAGTTTGAATGATCATTCCATAAGTTGTGTTTTTGTGAATTTTACATAGATGCACCTTGTTTGTGTGTTCTCTGTATATTACTTAGTATATGCCTGGTTGGATGATGTTCTATTAGCGTGTGTATATGTTGCTTAGGTCTGTATACCTTGGTTTGTATTGAAGGATGTTCATTAGTGTTTTCATACACATTGCATAGGTGCTCCTTGTTTTGTTCTTAACGATTCTTCCATTAGTGTGTTTTATGTAGATTACTTTGCTGTACAGTGTTTGTTTCTAATGACAATTCCACTTCTCTGTTTTGTATACATATCTAGCTGTACGTTTTTTGCTGAATGATTGTTCCGTGTTGTGTTTTCTGGTGGTATACCTTATTTTGTTCTGATTGATTGCCACATTAAGATCGGTGTGTTTGTGTACATTACTTTGTTGTACCTCGTTATTGAGCTGAATGATTCCCCCATTAATGTGTTTGTGTGCATTACTTTGGTGTATCTTACTTTGTGGTGAATGATCTTTCCATCAGTGTGTTCCTGTGCATTGCTTAACTGTCCTTATTTCCTTTCAAACGATTTTTCCATTCATGTGTGTTAATGTACATTACTTAGCTGTAATGATTGCTTCATTATTGTGCTGTTGCAATATGAATGTTACTTAGGTCTACCTTGTTTTGTGTGTTTTCATGTTGTTAAAGACACGTTCATACAAAAGACAAGGAAATTATATCTGGATACCCGGACTCAAAGGAATTTGGCAAAGCTGAATGATGAATTATACGAAGTTCAGCAGATAATGACCCGGAATATCCAGGAAGTGCTGGGCGTCGGCGAAAAGCTAGATCGTAAGAAAAGAACTATTCGTGCTCAAATCATATTATTTTTTTTGTGTCTTAAAGTTTGGTTGAGAAGTAATTTAGCTCATTAATAGCATTCGAACATAGTTTGTAAGCAGCTTCTTGGACCTCTCAGCCTCTATTGATCTCAGAAATTTCACCTAAAATGGAAATGTTCAAGAGTAGAAAGTTGATGTGAATGGTGAATGGTGGGATAGGATGAAAATTTAGCATGCGGGCGTATGTTGAGGGGATAGTTGTGTTATAAAATTGAAATTTTAAAGATGAACAAATCTTCAGAAGAATGCAGACGTTCCCCAACATTTTTATTGCTACATCTCCTCTCCTAAGATTTGTTTCTAGAAAACTAGGTGTCTAGCAATATTAACAGAGTAAGTCAGCTTGGCTCTCTGAGAATGGAATACTCATTAGGCTTTTCTCGTTTCTTTCTGCTTTAGAACAATGCTACAATTGTGAATCTATATGATGACTTTGTAATCGTCGAAATATTCTTGCCATGATATTGAATGATCATCCAAGCATAGGCTGGTGTATGCAGACTTGGCCACAATGTGCTAAGTCGCTGTTAGACCCTCAATTTTTAGTGACATTCTGAGTTATCAAACAAAGGTGTTCATTAGAAATGATACAAAAAGAACGCAATATTGATAGCTGAGGAAACATATGACGAAGATGGCTTAGCTCCATGTGCAAGCTGTAGGTATTTGTGTTATGTTGATGGAAGATCTCTATGTGTAAAGCATGCCATATCACCTTCATAAATGGGGCCAACAGGTCATAAGAAATGTTACATAAGGTTTAAGTCAAAAGCTGTTTACCAGCTATTTGTTTCAGTGGGTAGTCTCACATGATGTTATTTCACCTATTTTGTGTGAAATGACATCTTATCCTTTTTAAGAACCAGAGTGGATGTTTCAAATTGTGTTCTTCAAGGATCATTGTGTTGAAATGCTCATCTCTCAATCCAACACTCATCCATGATTATTACATATTTCCATCCACATACTGATACAGAGCTTAGTATCAAAATCAATAGCAGGTAAGTATAAGGATGCTCATCTGGTATAGAATTTTTAGGCACTCAATACTTCATACATAGTGAGGCGGAATAAGAGGTTCACAAGGAAAGGCTTTTTTTCTCTTGATGGAAATACAATATTTCTCTGCAGCCCAGTAGTCTTCTGTTTCAAAATCCTAATACTTTCTGATAATCACTAGAAAGAACAGAAGATTAGTGTCAACTAGAGGCTGCAATCAGCCACGATGCCAGTGGTTCTATACTTATACCATGTTGGCTGTGGAAGGATGAGAAATATGTACATAGACCTATTTGATAAATAATGACTGGAAATATGGGTGGATTCATGGTATCCGTACTGCAAAAGTAGTAAAAGCTCTAGTTATCTGAAAATTCATGGTCGTGATTGTAATCGGTTGAGTAGCAGCACGTACATATGTGTACATAGGTAGGTCTAGCAGCATGAGGCTTTTCTTTAAGGTTCTCTAAAAGACTCTGGATGTCATTATGTAGATGTCTTTAAGTGTGCCAGTGATCGCCATGACTGTTTGCTCATGTCCTGGCACACTTAGTCTCTGTTGCTCTGGCATTCATTTGCTAGGTCTAAAGTAGTTGGTTCCTTAGCATATTAGCAGTATTATATCCCAGATTTAGCATTGTTAAACTGGTAACATTGCATTGCCCGTCCAGTGGGTTCTGGTTAAGGGAGGTCGGTTACACTACCTTAGGTGGTTGGTGTATGTGGCAGTATTGGATTTGCCAAATGCGTACTTATTTGAGTCCTCTTTGGAGTACCTCAGCTTGTGCATGGGCTGAAATAGACATCAGATTTGATAGCTTTTGCAACCAAGCCCTAGAATTACAGTGTGCTTGGAATTGTTGTGACTCTCTTACAGCACCTTAAAGCAATAAAACTTGGCATAAGATCCTTGTACTTGATCTCTCAAGTTTCTTTTTAATTTTTTATCAGTTTAGTTGATAGAGATGTTATTGCAGAGGTTAGTGAAATGTCTAGTCGTCTGACGTCGGAGTCGCGCATTTATGCAGAAAAGGCAAAAGATCTAAGTCGGCAGGTATTCATCTCTTGTGTTAAAACTGAGTTGTTTGTATTCTTTTCCTGCTTAAAATTTGAAAGTTATACTGTATTTACTTCTCTAGCTTATGGAACGTACAAGGTCACAAATGAAAATTAGGAAATTATAAAGTTGTTTTGGTTAATTGGATGCGTAATGAACGATCACTTCTGTATCATGGAAAATCACAAGTGAAAATTAAAAGATTCTTTTTTTTTGTGTTTAATTGCATGCGTAATGAATGATTGCTTCTGTACAATACAAGATCACAAGTGAAAACTAAGAAATTCTGAAGTTTTTGGGTTAGCTGGTTGTATAATGAATGATGTCATACAAGATCACGAGTGAAAATCAAGAGATTCTGAGTTATTTTTGTTAACTGGCTTGGATAACGAATGATATTGTTAATTAGGCATTGATCCGGAAGTGGGCACCTGTTGCTGTTGTGATCGGGGTGGTGGTGCTGTTACTATGGGTCCGGAGGTCTTTCTATTAGGATTCTCCTTGTAGCTTAACCATTCGTAAACACTGGGAAAAGTCATATTGTCAGAGAAGATGTCACTTCTGAAAGTGAATCAAAATTGTTTGCTTTCCTTTTCCTCCCTTTTTTTTTTGTTCACAGCGAAGAGCTATCAATATGTTATTATACACTCATGAGAAAAGTTTAATACATATTTTGTAACTAAGGTTCTTGTTTTCTTCCGCTTGTTCTGATCGCAAAACTCATCGGACGAATAGTTTTCGACATAAAAAGTGGCTGCAATATGAATCATTTTCTTAAAGCTTCCATCAACACGTTCTTGGAATCTTCTTGTGTTGTTTCTCTTCAGATTACAACTATACACTATTCTGGTTAGTTAATTCGCAGTTTTTTACAATATCTAAGAAAAATCCTTAATAGAGAGATGGAATTCTTCTGTGCCAGAGATGTAACGAACATGTACTTTTTGAACCTTACAAAGGAAATACTCTAGAACTGTCAAACATATCACCGTTCTCTTTCAAGATGCTTGCAATTCATGTGTGGCTTAAACCATATGCTTAAATGCTCATCAAGAAAACGTAATCGCATCAAACAACATAGAACGCTCGTACAAGAGCTCATCACCAACATTGAGCATGATTTAACTGATTTTAAGAACTGAGATGCGATGCTTTTTTTTTAAAACAAAGCATGATGCCAAAACTGGGAAGATGTGGAGGGGACATATGCAAAAATCCAATTTTAACAGAATAACTCAATTAGTTACAGGCGCCATCCAAAATCCGCTTGCAATCTTTTGTCAAGAAGAGGCAATCAACCCGTGTCATCCTAAATTGAATGTTTCTCAAATGACACAAAATTTTCGACCTACTCATTCCACACCCCAGCTAGTTCATCCGGTTCTACTCGATTCATCATGAGGTGGGCTTTCCTCCTCTGCTTAGCCTTCACCTTTTTAACATACTTTCCAGCTTTTGATTTTTTCTCCTGTGATCTTACCTGTGATAAGCCATGATAGAGAGATTATAAAACCAGCATAACATGATATTAAAAGCAGGAAGATGTACCACTTGATAAGGTAAGGAGTGATCGGTGAATATAAATTAAGAAGAAACTGAAAGTGTTATAGGAAACTTACCACATTCGGTGATACATAGAATGGATTCTCATATATCGTTTGTCCTCCAAAGCTCCCATTGAAGATCTTAATAGGATGCAAACAGAATCTAGGACCAACCTGCATATCAAGCCAAGTTATTTCATTTCTCAGCATCTCGTCTGTACTTTCACACATTAAATAGAACACGCATTAACTACAGGCAGTACATACCTCAATCAGTGTCATCTTGTCAAGTCCACCCTTCACTATCTTTTCAGTTCCTAGATGAGGTACACTTATCTATAAAATGTATTTAGCAGTCACTTACATAGTTTTGAAAAGTGCAAAAGATATATAATGTGAACAAGAACAATCATGTACCTGATAATTCCGGAACCATATGTGATTATCTGCTACTGAAAATGCAAATACATGATCAAAAAATGGCTTGCATTTGCGATGATCCTTCGGTGTAGTGAACACCTTTAGATAAGGAAGCAAGGAATTAGACCATATGAAGCAAGCTACACGACTTCAGATCTACATTACCAATGATAAAAGGATTTGCATGCCTGTTTAAGCAATTCTTTCAGCAGTTGGAAGTGTGGAAGTGAGTCAAAAGTGGAAGAAAATGTTAGCAGTGGCCGAGATCCTTTGAGATGGTTTCCAGTGAGCTTAAGCTCAGCCATCGTGTGCACTGTATTCCAAAACATGTTCCAATAACATTAGCCTTATGCTACACTAAAAGAAAATATCATATTCAATCATAATCTAATATAATACACTGCTCAAGCTGTGGATTGACAAATATATCAACCATATATTTCTGTAGCTTTCCAACAACAAATTTCGGCGACAAAACTATGATAGAAATGGCCACTGAAGATTCATCTAAGGTTAAAGCTATATAAAAGGCTGGTGTGGTACATCATTTGAAAGACTAATGGCTTGATATCTGGAGCTCTCATCATTTACAAGGGATTGGGTTACATTAAATCACAAACAACAGTCCGACAAATGCTGACTACCCCACATGAGAATGTATCTAGTACTAAAATTTGAACTATCATTTATTTGTGTTGACTCATATCCTCATAATATATTATACACTTTGCGAGAACTGGCAAGGTTGAACAGTTAATACGTACCAGCCTTGACTAGAAATTTCACTGAAGGACCAGAAGGACACTTTGACATCCACAAATACAAATCTTGCTTCTTTCTGCACTGTAGAAACACAGATATAAGAGTATCAAAACAACATGATTCTCTAAAACACTGAAATTAAATCTGTTTTGTGCCCTTTCAGACTCAAAAGGGAAAAAGGGCTGTCACCACATTAACAAACCTCAAAGAATAGACAGCTTGTACATCCCTTAAGATCCACAAGTTCATTCAACGTGGCTGCTTTGTTATCCTTAGATTGCACTTTCACATCCCTCTTGCTGTGTGGCAAAAGTCCAACTAGATCCATCATCAAATGTCGGTACCTGCATCGCTAATGTGTCAGCTCCAGGCATTCAAAAATATGTTGATTTCGACATTCCTCCACACTCCAAAGAAGTTTGAAGGTATGAGCAAATCGCATCACTCATTTCATATGTTAAGAAATCAGTGGAGATCACAAATTTATATTAAAAATCTATTAAGTTTTGGGATGTGAAAGGGTCTTCTCCTTAATCCCTTCTCCAATGTATTTGTTTCCAAAAGCCAAGATTAGATCACAAGACTCATAGAATCATAAATTTTAGCAAGCCAAACTTTTTGATATGATTCACTGAATCCTACTTAGCAAAAAAGACTTTTTCAGAGCCAGTAAAATCTCTTATACTAAACAAGTGGTTCTCAAAAGCCATTACATGAGGCCAGGAAAATCTCCAATACTAACCAAGAGGTTTTAGTTAGCAGCATAAATCAGTTTCACAAGGTTCTATTGATAATTCCAGTTTCTTTTTTTGAAGGGTTTCATGCATGTAAAATTTGCATTCAGGGTCTGTCTTCTGTAGCTTCTGTAGTTCTCATATCTGTAGTTTGCCATGGGATAAAAACTATCTTAATCATCAATAACTCTCTAACTTATTGATATTCAGACCCACAATAACAAAATTTCCTTCTATGTTAGTGCAATCATTGACATTGGGATGAGAACCTTTTATACTCTCCTATTTTGCTATGGACATAATCCTTCACTAACATGCATTCCTCCATGATGTTTTATGTACTATAGACAGTATCCTTCATTACCAGTGTTCCTTCATGCCTTTCATGTTCCTATGGCCATGATCCTTCAAGACTTTTCCATGGCTCTTTTATGTGACTATGGTTGTGATCCTTCACTGCAAGTGTCCCTGCCTGGCCTTTTATGTTACTATGTACATGTTCCTTCAAGAGTCTTCCGTGCCTTTACATTACCATCATCCAATCCATAAGATCCTTTCAAGGAATCCTTCATTCCGTACATAGAAAAAAACGCCCATCACAAGTTCCGGGACCGATTATATGGAAGAGTTATGGCCTACACAAACTTCGCAAATGCACTAGAATTCTCCATAGCTCTACAGCGAATGAGTGAGTCCAACAAAGTGCAGGAAAAAACAGAAATCATTTCCAGAGGCTGTTGTAGAAGACGAAGAAGAAGAAGAAGAAGAAGATGATGATGACACATACCGGAAGCTGATGCGGCTCGATGACAGGACCAAAACTTTCTCCTTGTTCCTAAAAGGCAAGGAAGGAGGCGACTTTGTCTCGCTCAAAGCCAGAGTCGTCTCCTCAACACCGGCTGAAGTAGGAGCAGCGGAGGAGGAAGGGCCCAAGAGGGTACGTTTCAAGGGGGGAGAGGGAAGGATTTCTTCTTCTGCTTCTTGGGTTTTTGCTGCTGTTGCTGCAGAAGCTTTCCTCTTCTTCCCCATCTCTCTGCTGTTGATTCCCGTGCTCGGAGTCTAACTGGACTTGGGCGTTGAATGAAGAGAAAACTCAAGAAAATCGCCCATCAAAATCTGTTCATGTTTTTTTTGCTTGGATTTGAACCTAGAACAACACTGAGAAATTGATGGAATCATGAAGTAATAATTATGTTCCTGTTTTGTCGCTTGGATTTCAACCCAGAACAGCGCCGAGAAATCGACCGAATCATGAAGTAATTATGTTCATGTTTTGTCGCTTGGATTTCCACCCAGAATCGAGAACACAGAGAAATCGTTCGAGTCGTGAATTCGATCTGTTCATGCTTTTTTTGCTCGGATTTGAACCTAGAAACACGGAGAAATCGTTCGATTAATGAAGTGTTAATCTGTTCATGTTTTGTCGCTTGGATTTTGAACCCAGAACACAGAGAAATTGTTTGAGTCATGAAGTAAATTTGTTCGTGTTTTTGCTTGGATTGGAACCTAGAAGAACACAGAGAAATTGCTCGAGTCATGAAGTAAATCTGTTTATGTTTTCTAGCTTGGATTTGAACCCAGAACACAGAGAAAATGTTCGAGTCATGAAGTAAACGTGTTCATGCTTTGTCGTGAACCCCAAACATTTAGAAATTGTTGAAAGCATGAAGTAATTGTTTGTCTTTGATTGTAGCGTTTACCACAAGCAAAGAAGCTCTAGCACAAAACATTTCCAGATGTATGGTTTAGGCCACTGAATGAGGATTTTGGAAAGAGCCGGGTGAAGGTCAAATATGACCTACAAGACCAAAAACAACACCTTTTACATGATACATTTCGTTGTGGAGACAGAGAGAGAGACAGAGAGAGAGATACAGAGGAGTACAGTTGTTTGAAGTTTGATAAATGAGGAGCGACAGTAGAATCGGCAGAGCGGAGTTTCAGAACTGATTGATTTCCTTCCACAGTTAATTGAAGAATCAGTGGGTACATGAAGCGGAAGAGCTCGGTTAGAACCACATGAGAAAGCTTTGATCTGATATTGTGAGACAATGATAGGATAGGGTCGATAAAACTCGAATGTGATACCATAAGATCAAGATGCGGCTTCTCTCGGCACCAGATTGTCAATGCAATGTCTCTGGGTTTCCCAGATTGTTCGAGATTCTGTTCTCAACTTTCGCAGGTTGCAATCAGTCGGTCAAATCTTGTCCTTGTTCCCAATTGTCAGTTGGTTACGAGACTTGCTCGAGCTCTTCATATGCCATTCATAATCTCCAGCTAGCAAGCATTCGCCATCGTGTTCATTGCAGGAGAACCAAAAGATGGTTTTGTATGAAATTGCTTATTTCATGCATGTTGAATTGATCATGATCCTAGTTATTAGATAAAAAGCACCGGATTCTTCCTCTGTTTTCCCCGTACCCACGCTTTGTAAAATGCCCACATAAAGTTCATGAGCTCAATCTCTGCATAAAAGATTTAAGCACGTATCAACGGTGATGGAGATATAGATATAATTTTCCAAACCCCCATCCATACTTCACTCATGTTGGGCACATAGAAAAATCAAGCTCCATGTTCTAAATGCATTGGATTGTCGATGCTTTCGAACAGCGCAAAGTATGAGTAAAGATGAGCATACACATTGGTAGTATACACTCTTTCTTTGCCTCATTTTCCCATGCATTATTTGATTTCAGAGGCACATTTGAGCTAAGCTCGATGCTTGATGGTGGGTAAAAACCACCTATAACACTGTTGAAGCTGAAAGAAAAAAAAACTGGTTCAATTTTTTCCCCTCATTTCCCTTGCATTCTAACAGTTGATGGAACAGATCATTAGTAAAAATTTCAGTTGTAACAAAAGATTTCTTAATTTCTGAAACAGAAACACCCTCCAGATTGGCTTGAAGATGCCATTAAACTCTGGCCAAAGAACCCTCTCTATACTCCATACCAAAGCTATTACAGGATACAGCTCTCCTTTTTTCCTTACAAGCCTCTCGATTTTTCCGATTTCTGGGGCTTTTTCTTGTTTTTCCAAAGAATCAAACGTTGAGGTTACCATTGGAAAAAAAAATTGTCGGAAAAGAATTTGATTTGTTAAAAGGATATAAACGGAAAGAAAAAGAGAAAGTAATCTTCCATTTCAAAGCACTTTTTGAGGCTCTTTTCACTCAAGTTCAGAGATTCCAGGAAATATTTCAGCATTTTACATGTTGAGGAATTCCGCCTCTGGATCTCCACCTTCTTCACCCATAATTTCTATCCAGACAACAAAAATGAAAAGGAGAATGAGAATCGAATGATTGGCTTGTAAACCTTTGGCAAGAACTGTAAATGATTTGTCATAAAATTCTTAAGTTTATTGCCCTTTATCAAACTAGACTTTCCCGACAACCCAACAGACAGTGCTAGTGAAAAGTTATGGTTGAACCATCAAAAAACCAAAAAAGAAAATAGAGGCACATTTTCCACACTCACTTGCTTTAATGGGCTTCTTCTCTACAGCGAGTGCAAAGCGTTGCTGAAGGAAAGCAGCCAGAACCAGAAAGATAGAGCACATCCCAAACATTGCTGTCATAGGAAATGCATTAACCTGCAAAGAATCATTTTTTTCCAACAAAATTTTCGATATTTCAGTCCTTGCAATCTGTGGAATAGCCTCTTGATTGATGCAAATGTATCATAAACTTCTATATTGGCATCTTAATATCCAAGCTATCACGTGCCTCCCAAGTTTTCCTTGACTCTCTCAGTAAACCTAGACAATGGTTACACCGTGCTGATATGGTCAGTGTCACTTCCTTACTACATACGTCACTGACTATGCATTCCTTAGAGGAAAATTTTACAGAATGATATCAATTCCTAGAGTATACTAGAGGCTTAACACTGCTCACTTTGCTCATTGGCTGGACAAATGGTAGCTAATGTGTGCATATCCCTCAGCTAAACGATTGTCAACTATAAACTTGGACAAATCTGTTAAATTGATCTTATTTAGCACCCTAGAGGACATGATGAACTTTACAAAGGAAGCCCCTGATTCCAATTTACATATTGAAAAGTTGTTTAAGGTAAGAAGAAAAAACCCAAAACAAAAATAGCAAGGATGATATTAGACAGCTGGCCCAAACATGCTAGAGAAAACATAGATATCATTAGAGATTGAGCTTTTCTTCTTTACTTACATTGTAGAGTACAACGCAAACGAAGACATTCACAGGAATTCGGAAGAAGTTCAAAATGGTGCTTCTCGACTCTTCGGGCACATACTGTGAACGAAGTTTCATTATCGAAGGCCAAAACACACCAACGCATACTTCAAAGATGCAGAAAACAAGAAGAAGGACCCGTCCAGGAGCTGTCATGCTGCCGCCCTTATGCCCTGTTGGCTTCATTAAGATCTGTTGCACACACAAGTTTCTCTATCATTAATTTTCAGCATGCAAAAAAGCCTTAGCAATTCAGTTCATAAGCCCATATCATATTATTATCCAAAACTATAATTCACTTTTTTCCTTCTGATAATATTGCTTCTTTCATGGTTTATGATCCCCTGCATTTCTTATGTTCAAATAGGACTCATTAATGTCAAAGTTCATGAGAAGAGAAACGACAGATTTTTATATGTACTCAACCTCAATATCATTTCTCCCTAGGACTTATATACAACCAAAAGCCTTAGTATTAGGTCCATTATTTCCACAGGCAACACACGTTTCTCTAGCTTTAACATCTGAATATACACATTTCTGCATGATTTTTTAGTAGTACTTACATTTACGATCACAGGGGAAAGAAGAGCAGCAGCAGAAACCAGAAAGACTATTTGCATATATGCTTCCACCTTCACAGACGATCTTGCCATAAGTCGAGAAGCCAAAGAGCTCCCAATCATAGATGAGAGCATGAAAGTAGCAAAGATGAATCCATGAGGAATGTCTTCGTCGTGAGGGCTTAGGGCAGGTGTCCACAGAAAAACAAATGTGTACATGGATCCCTCAAACAGCGACTGAATTGCTCCAAGCAAGGCAATTTTCTCATCTGCAATCGACAGAAGAACAAAGAAATAGATAAACTTCAGTTGTGGATCATCTTTTTTCACATCTTTCAACTTTTGTATCTAGATCTATGCCATTGAGAAGAGGCACAATATGTAACCTTCCACATGATCAATGGCCACAGTAGACCAACATCATTAGCTTGTGTATAGCTTATTCATGAACTGAGCCAGGTAGTTAAGCCATCAGATTACCAGAAGCAATAGCAGATGCTGCAGCCTTGAACTGAGTTATAAGGTTTTTCCCTTCAGATGCATCTCCATAATTCTCTGGCCATGTGTAGATTATGACGATCATTCCCAACACTAACACACAAGAAGCTGCATCGAAAGGTGATACAGGGCCAAGAGAAAGAGTCTCAGCCAAGAAATTCGCAACCAATCCAGCAACAATGGCTATAAGCCCATTGCCCAGAAACACAGCTTTTGAGAAGGTCAAAGACAACCATTGCGCATCAAATCCTCTCTAGCAAATGAGAAAAAGCAGCAGAGGTTTTATCATTCAGAAGCAAAGAAAGAAAGAAGTGTAGTTTTGAACTCGATACACTATATATTGAATCATGGAAACGAAAATAGAATTTCATATACCTTGAAGTGTTCAGCAACGAGCCAGGATTCAAAAGCAGAAAATAAAAGTGAAGTTGCGATTCCTCCCAAGATTCTGCCCACCATCAACACTTTGTACTCGGGTGAATGCTTCGTCATGCAACTCAGAATATACGTTATACAGTAGGTGATACTTGCCCTCTTCCGTCCACTGTAGAGAAAAGAATAAGAGAAGCATCTGATGAGAATGTGTAGAAACTCACAAAAGGAGTTTACATAAATTCACAATATCACTACAGCATTTGTCAACCACATTATCGTTGATAAAATGGGTACTAGCAAAAGAGATCACATAAAGAACTTGAACATTTACCACAGCACTAGCACGTAATTGCTGCGAATGTATATAAATATCAATACAAATTTCAAGATGGGATAAAGAGAGACTCGGTATTTCACACCAGAAAAGAATTATAGTTATCGATCACTTTGAAAACTAAAACTATGCAGCAATTTGATAGAAAGAAGACAGACTCACTATTTGTCTCCAAGGGATCCAACACATGTGCCGAAGATCATGGATGATCCAAACCCAGCAATGAAAAGCCGCCCGATATCACCTTTGCTAAAACCATATTTCGTATAAAGAAAATACACATAGGGTCCTTGTAGCCAATCTCCAGCTGAAATTATATATTGAAAACCCACAACATCAATCGAGCAAATTCTTGTACAGGTACATTTACGATTTTTGGGCTTAACAAAGAAAACTAGTATGCAGCTAATCTTCAACTGTATATGATATGTGTGTATATACATACATACATACATACATACATACATACATATAACCCACAACGTCAATCAACGAAGTTCCTTACAGGTAGTTTTATGATTTTGATCTTAACAAGAAAACTTACAACAATTAAATCCAAGAAATTCCTTCCATTGTCCCGGATTCTTCTGTTTTGATACTCTTGAAGCAATTAATTGATAAAAATTACGAATTTTTCCATATGTAGATATGCTGTACACTCTTACAGAAGGGACATGTGAGAGTGTGAATCTATCGCTTTGTCATTAGTCGATGAGCAGAACTGATTCGAACACAAAAAAATACGAATCAATCAGCCATGAAAATCTGGTTCACGAGAGGGAAGTCTGCGGCAACTTCGAGCTCATCAATAGAAGATAAAGGAAGGTCTGGGTTTAGCCAATAACAGATCTGGAAACCAATTTTGATATCTTTTATGCTACCATACTCGAAGAGAATAAAGAGAGAAGAGAAATACGAGTCTATAGCGTTTTCATCACTTAATGATCTGAACTGATTCCATTATGAACTTCTAAGAATCAATTAACAGTGAGATCTACGTCACAAGAAGGTAATCTCTGTAGCTTCAAGCTCATCCATGGCAGACCAACGAAGGTCTAGATATAGGTAAGGACAGATCTAGAAAGAGATCTACATCTTTAATGCTCTTTACTCTGATAGAAGAGAAGAGAAAATTGTAAATGTATTATTTCAGCTAATGAGCTGAACTGATTCAATTTGAGAACATATAAGAATCGATCAACCGTGTGAATCTAGCAGACGAGAAGGAAATCTGCAGTAAATTTGAGTCCATCCATGGCAGATCAAGAAAGATCTAGGTTTAGAGAAGTACCGATCTGGCGACAGGTTTTCCAATTACGGGAATATAAAATGTGATTTTATGGCTTGTTCATCTTGATGTGAGCTGAATGGATCCAATTACGGGAATATAAAAATCAATTAACTGAGAGAACTTTATTCACAAGAAGGAAATCTGCAGTAAATTTGAGCTCAAGGAATGTGTAGGTTTAGGGAAGAGCGGATCTCAGAATGCATTGAGCAGAATTTCAGGTGCAATTCATTCTGTATGAGAATAAAACGTCACGTGAAATTCTTCTCAATGCATTATCAGATCTGCTTCATGTTGCCGGTTCTGGTTCTTCCCCTCAGATTCCTCTTTCTGAGGCCACGCTGCAAGCTTAAAACCCAGATCCGAAGAGCATTAGGGATTTACAAAGAAAGATAAGAACATTTGAGTTCACATGAAAAGGAGAACCGTTTCCTTTTGACTAGGGATCTTCCATAGACACCTTGAGCGATTACTTCAGAATCCGTACTAAACTTCCGATCTGCTACATTCAACGGTCTGCTACTGATCAATCAGAAAGAGAGACTGGCCCTATATGAAGAACGCGGGACTTTATAATCAAATGTCGTAGAAAAACGTATAAATTTCTCTCGCTGGCAATGGAATCGGGAAAGTTTTGGTTCAGATGTATGAAATGGCATAAGGAAAGGTTTGAGAGCCTTTCAGACATGGCGACGGAGGTATATGGGATCAGGAACCCTTTGACAGCTTCCAAGAAACGGCGAGATGTATACGTGGGGGGGGGGGATCAAAGAGAGCTTCCAAAGTCTTACGGAGATGGAATGGCGAGGGAATGTACATGGAAATGCGAACAGAAAGAAAGAACGAGAGTGGAGAGAGGGAGGGGGGAGAGAGAGAGGATGAACTGACCCATCATGAGGCAGTAGACAAGGAGGTAATTGTTCTTGAAGGCGGAGAATGCGTCGGTGGTGAGGATCCGATCCCTGGTGGATTTCCCCAGCTCAACGCCGCCGAGGAGCAGCAAGAAGGCCGCGAACAGCGCGATGTAGAAGATCTCCATGGCGATGGCGATGGCGATGGCGATGGCGGTTGTGGGAGGGGGGAGAGAGAGAACGACAGTAGTAACAGAAAGAGAAAACCTGATCGATCCGTCGATCTTTCTCTCTCTCTCTCTCTCTCTTCTTCTTCTTCTTCTTCTTCTTCTTTCTCTCTCGCTCTCCTTCTGTCTCTCTGCAGATGGAGCGAAGAAGCTGCGAGCTTCAGTCCGAGCTATGGCTATGGCGACTGTGCCTTTCCTTCTTCTTCTTCTTCTTCTTCTTCTTCTTCTTCTTCTTCGGCACACATGCACGCATACATGCACACATACACACATGCACGCATACATACATACCTACGCACACATACACACATGCATGCATACATACATACCTACGCACATATACATACATGCATGCATACATACATACCTACGCACACATACATGCATGCATGCATACATACATACATACACACGCACGCACACATGCATACATACATGCATGCACACGCACGCACGCACGCATGCATACATACACACGCAGCACATGCACACATTACATACGCGCACATGCATTCATACACACGCATGTTTGCACACATGCATGCTTGCATGCGTTCATGCACTTACACATGCGTATGCACGCACATACACGCACGCACGCACGCATGGCATGCATAACCCGGGCGCATACATACATACACAGACCTGCATGCATAACATAGCATAACATACATACATAAGTGTGTACGTACAACACGCACACACATGCATACATAGCATACGTACATAAGTGGGTAACGTACAACACACACACATGCATACATACATACATACATGGACATGCACACATGCGCGCGCACGCACGCATGCATGCATGCGTACGTGCACGCGGAACATACATATAACCACACCAGCATGCATGAGAGTGCATGCACAGCGCATGCCATGCATGTGCTTCCGGATGTCATCATGCGCGCATCTGCGCATTGTGCATGCGGGGCATGTATGTATGCATGCATGCATGTATGTATGTATGTATGTATGCGAGTGTGTGGGGGGGGGGGGGTTTGTCGGAGCAGATCGGCGCGGCCACGATGATTTCCTGATTGCACCCGATTCGAATCTGGAATCGGTCTGCGTTCTGCTACGCTTCCGATTCCAGAGACTGGGATCAATGCAAAATGCAGGAAAAGCTTTACAGCAGCGTCGATCTACAAGCCGGCCTTGCAATCTGAAGAAGCCTGGGATCTCCTCCGGATGCTCTTCCGCTGAACAAAAAAGTCGGTGCCTTCCTCCTCCCCCTTGACACTGTCGGTGCCTGCCTTTTCTAGCCATCGCCTCTGTCTGTCTCCGTCCCTTTTAAAACGCTTTGTACCAGAGCAGTGTGCGCTTACTCCACCCGATCAGTACGTCAGCGTGCTCATGTCGCTACATTTAGACATGGATGTTGTCTTCTCCTTTGCGAGCGAAGATCGGCCCGTCTAAAGCCAGTTTAGGTCCAACTAAACCATATTGAAATATTGGGTTGGAAGACTTTCATATGGACATTGGAATGCAACAACAACAACAACAATAAAAAATACGAAGGGTCACATGCAAGTTGCAACAACACCTCGAGCCTTTGATTGCATTGTTTTTGACATGTGACTCGCGATGGATCTGACATGCAGCATAAGACTTAGCTGAATTGGATTAGATCATTAGAAAAGATGAAGAGAAGTCAAGGTGTACAGACTCTGAGGAGATCGAAAGAGCTTTGATTGTGCGGGAGGAATGAAAAGCCATATGGTGCCTATATAAGGACTTATGCAGATTTCATGATGACTTGCCTCGTGGATTTATGTCCATGATCTATAGATTATTAGATTGTTTTCAGTTGCACACTGTGATTTAATCTTAATCAATTCCTTCCTTTGGGCTAAGTCAAAATTGAAAATGTCTATCAAAGGATGGATGTGAAACACAATTAAGTATTTTGTTTTTACTTCTTAAATATCCTTTTCCATTAGTTAACAATATTCAGTCAAATATGTACACCAAGAACACTGCTTGACTTCTCACCCATGTAATTATGCGTTGTTTAACCTAAAATTGAAAAATGCATCGTAAGCAAAAATAAATACAACTTACTCTTTTGAAAATACAAGGCAAAGCTCTTGCAAAATGGACAAATTTCAGTGTTAAGGGTGTTTGTATCTAAAAGCCTGGCTTGAGCACTAGATTATTTATCTATCCTAAACCTTGTAAAACAAAGTCACCTCTCCAAATTTTGTGGAATGCAAGTCTTCTCCTTTTAGCATTGCTCTCTGAGCTTTTGAATAATCTCATTCTAAAGGCTACTTACGATATCTTCAGTTGAGACTATAATCTTTTTGAAGACTTGGTTACATCTTCCTTCCACATTGCCCATACTATTATCCAACTCACCATAGCCCACTAAGAATTTACAATCCATACTATGGTTATTGTTCCCATTATTCTCATCATCATTTCCCTTGTTACCCCCTCTCAAATGATCTACTATTGCATGACATATTTTTTCTTCATCTCGCTCTTCAAACTTGTCCACCTCATAAAAAATTGAAGCCGCTAGCCTTTCTTCGAGAAATGGACCCTTGAAAGAATATCGCAAACCTCAAGATTCTCTAGCCAAACTTGCATATCTTTGTTACATTTTCATATCTAACGTTTGATAATCTCTTTGTAGGTAATTGGAAATTAGACACAGTTGAGAGTCCCATCTTTTGTGCCAAGGTCCTTGTACAACTTTGTGTGCTATGATCCACTAATAGGTTGTCACTTTTCTAACAGTTTCTCTTTCTCAAATTTGTTTCTAGTGTAGTATTACAAAGTCAAAAACTATATCTTGTTCCCTCCACTATGAAGTAGTAGTAGGGCTCTTCTTTATTTTACTCGAGATTGTTTCCCTCCAATTTAATTGAGTAGAGAACAACATGATATTTAATTTTATAGAAGATGGGTTCTTCACGTTAAACTTATTAAGCTCCCATACCAACCCCAAGATCAAAATGTTTCCATACCTCCATAAATGCCAATGAATTGTCTATTTCAAAGGATTTGGGTTCCATTTCCAATCACGTGGTAAAAACATTTTAATCCTAGTTCAAACTAGTGGTAAAAACATCTCTCTGATTCATGAAAGTAGGTTGTAAAATGCCTTTTTTATTGCCTCAAGAATACATTGGGTTGCCCCTCCCAAACCTTAACTTGAATTACCTTAATCATGTCCTCTTATCCTCTATTTGATACCTAAGTTTCTAACAAAAGTTCATTTCTCATCGACCACCCACCTATAATACCAAGGAGTTAATTTTGTTGTTCTTGTTCACATAGTTAGAGAAAAGTATTCTATGAGTTTAATGTAGCTACAATTCTAATGCTCATGGTACTCTAATCGACTTTCGACCCCGTTTCTTATCATTTTATCACTTGGGAGCTTCAAGAAGGGATTCCAAATGAGTGGTTGTCGATTACTGCCTTCTATCCATTATTGGTGTGTGTTGCAAGCCATCTGTAGGGTTGTCCAAGCTTTGAAAACTCTTTCAAGAAACTTAATTCCCAGCCTAAACTCAAATGAGCTTTGGGTTTGGAGAATGAAAAGCGATATGCTAAATTTTAAAAATCACTGATTTAAATTTGTCTTCAATCATCAAGAAGTCAAGGAACCTTGTCTTTCTCAAAATGCAAAGGTAACGATAAGAAAGTCCAATGAATCCATTAAGTGAAATGTTTACTTAAAAATTTCATTTCATTTGTTAATTCTAATGCACTCATATCAATTATTCTAACTACTACTCAAACTTTTCAAATAAAAACATATACAAGTAAGTGTATTGTAATAATAATATTATTTATTTCAAGAGGGGAGGCCAAATTTGATGCAGGCTTAACACGAAATTTAATAAGAAGTTTATCGGCGCGACATAGAAGTGTTATGTCTATGTCGTAAACATTTTGACATGACTTTTAGAAGACTTTGATGCATAGCTTGCCGCAACATAGATATGACCATTGCCATGTAGTTCTTTCGCATTTGACGCAACCTTACTACAAAATGTTTTATTCTAAGTGTCAAATTTATGGTGAATTTTGTCATGCAATTATCACACATTTGACATGACCTTGTAGCAAAAAACTTCTCCTAACACATCAAATTTACCGCGAAATTGTTGTGATGTTAATGCGACATTACCGAGACATTGATGCGATCGTTGCCGCAAAGTTACCACACATTTGAAGCAACCTGCACGATAATGGTCACGTCAAAATGTTTACCACAACATAGATGCAATGTGTCTATGTCGCGGTAATGTCATGGTAAGCTCGCACCCAACTTGACGTGATTTTTTAGAATTTTTATCATGACCTTGATGTGATGTTGTGTCAAATTTGCCAATACCTTATAGTGCGTCTATGACAAGTACCTGCCATTACCATTGCCATGTAATTACTGCACATTTGACATGACCTTACTACAAATTGTTTTATTGTAAGTGTCAAATTTATAGTGAATTTTTTCATGCAATTATTACACATTTGACGTGACCTTGTAACAAAAAATTATTTTAACACATCAAATTTACTGCGAAATTGTCACGTCATTAATGCGAGAGTACCATGACATTGTTGCGATCGTTGCCGTGAAGTTACCACACATTTGAAGCGACTTGCACGACAATGGTCATGTTAAAATGTTTATCACAACATAGATATGACGTGTCTATGTCGTGATAAATGTCATGGTAACCTCGTGCCCAACTTGACGTGATTTTTCAGAATTTTTATCACAACCTTGATGTGATGTGTCAAATTTGCCAATACCTTATAGTGCATACATGACAAGTACCTACCATTACCATTCACTACTACAGATTTGGCCATTCGTGACGCCAAAATTCGTCGCTAACAGCGTCGCTTTGGGCGTCGCTAATGAACTTTGCTTGGCGACGCAATTAGCAACGCAGTTAGTGACGCAATCTGGCACGTCGCTTAGCGACTATTTTAGCGTCGCCATTTTATGCGTCATTTAGGGCGTCGCTTAGCGATGTTGTTTTAGCAACGCATAAGTAGGCGTCGCTAACAGCATCGCTAAGCGACGCCATTTTAGCGACGCAAAAGAAGGCGTTGCTAAGATCGCTGCTGAGCGACGCCATTTTAGCGACGCATTTAGCAACACCATTTAGCGACGCGTGTAGCGAAGCTTGTGTTTAACCGTTATGCGTCGCTTATTGACGTTCTGTAACAGCTAAAAAAAAGCCATTTTTTTTCTTAAAACGACCTTACCCGACCAGTTTATAATCGGCCTCTCTCGCACCACACTAATCACACCCTCATTTTTCCTCTCTTATGCTCTTGCTAGCTCTAGAGCTCTTGTTATCTCTCGTGCTCTTGCTATCTAATCTCGTGCTCTCTCGTGCTCTTGCTATCTCTCACGCTCTTGCCATCTCTCGTGGTCTTGTAGCGAAGCTTGTGTTTAACCGTTATGCGTCGCTTATTGACGTTTTGTAACAGCTAAAAAAAAGCCATTTTTTTTCTTAAAACGACCCTACCCGACCAGTTTATAATCGGCCTCTCTCGCACCACACTAATCACACCCTCATTTTTCCTCTCTTATGCTCTTGCTAGCTCTAGAGCTCTTGTTATCTCTCGTGCTCTTGCTATCTAATCTCGTGCTCTCTCGTGCTCTTGCTATCTCTCACGCTCTCGCCATCTCTCGTGCTCTTCTTCTAATTCAGAAACTAATTACACATTGAATCTAATCAATTTTTTTCCTAGTTTGTTATCTTAATTACTAGCCCTATATCTAATCGTATATATATATTGAGATCTATAATACCTAT
>JBBBWG010026991.1:46675-62043 GCA_037176905.1 Azolla pinnata | reverse complement strand
TTGAGATGTCATAAGTTCGAAGCTTGATAATAATGTTTTGCCTATATGCCTATGACAACAATCCGATTAATCAGTGCTATTATCATTAGATTTAGATAGTGATTAAATACAATTTGGTAGAGTTAAAATAAATTTTGGGAAAGTATGAAAATGTCCAAATTTATAAAAAAAACATATAATAAGATAGTATAATGATTAGTATTGGGAGTTTTTATTGAGATGCCATAGGTTTGAATTTCAATACTAATGTTTTGTCTATATGCCTATGACAACAATCTAATTCACATAGTGATGAAATACAAATTAGTAGATTTAAAATAAATTTTGGAGAAGCATGCAAATGTCCAAACATGAAGGAAACATAAAATCTAGAAAAGGTAAATCATTCTACTCAAATGTTCTATATGATTGTACACCAAATTTTAATTACTTAATGATTTATAATTGTTTTGTATAGTTTCCAAATTGCATGTAAGCAAATTATGTTTATCTAGTAAAGTGACAAAAAAAATTTTAATTTGTATAACAATAAGAAAGATGTCATCCACGTCAATAATTGACTTATTTTACATGTGGCTTCAATTTGTAATACAAACTGTCTACAACAATAACATCTAGATTCCATATATTGGGTCTTTTGTGAGTTTCAATTACTAAAATGCAACAAGATTTCAACAATGATAAACAAAGTGTCAACTAATATAAGTCTTCTTTTAATACCAACAGTTTATAAATCACATTAGACACTTTGGACCATTGTGAACTATGTACCTAATGGTTTTAAATTTCTTAAAGAAAAAAAAGATATGAATTCAGCCTGTGTGAATGTCATCCAACATTGAACCACGTACCAGATGCTTGTAAGAAATGTATAGAGTAACAATGAGCATCACAAAATCCTGTTAAAGCATGCCCCCCAACTAGTGGCACTACCCGGGTTGTTAGGTACGTTTGGTACAGTACGGATACCATACATATTTAACATATTAATACGTGTATAACTAAAAGTATGTTAAAATACACTTTTTATTTTTGAAATATTTAGAAAATATGTAAAATACGTAAAATGCATCTTTTATGTGTAGTACATTAAATATTTTGACACTTTTGAAAATTCCACATAGCAGTTTGTTATAAATTTTTATACACTTTTTCTTTTTGGTTGAATTAGATTTCTTCTAAATTCATTTTTTTCGGTCTTCTTGTTCATTTTTCTTTTTATTTTATATTGTTTTCTTCCTTCTTCTTTTTCGCTATTTTTTCTTTTTCTATTTCTCACTAAATTGTTTATTTCATCTCAGCTTGACTGTTTTTATAAACACGTATTATACTTATTTTCTTTAAAAAATACGTTAAATATTGTATTCAACAAATGTACATGATATTTGACTAAACAACATTAAAGCACAAGACGTATTTTAAACAACGAGATATTATACGTACTTAACTGTTAACTACACGTATGATAACAACCTTGGGTAGTACCAACTCAACCCAATGACACTGATTACAGATATTATGTAATGCATTGTATTTTAATGCTCATAGAAGAATGCTTGTAGGGCTTGGAGTCCTCAAATTTTGTACATATACAATTTGATTTCCAGTTATTTTAAGGTGATTTCAATCATTAATTCAAAAAGTATTAAAATTTACTCACTAGGGCACACAAATCTTATTTCAACACAAAGACGTTGAACACCTACAACTCGCATAAGGTTCAACAGGCAACGCTTAAAAAGCCTTCAAATCTAGATGTGTTTGGCTGGTCTGCCATTATTGCAAGTTATTATATCCAGTTTAAACACAAATTAGATGCTGAACTCCTACAACACGAAGTTGCATGACCGACGCAACGTATTTTGGGGCTCGCATACAGTGCTTGAAAAGCCTCCAAATTTGGATGTAGTTGCTTGGTTTGCCATTATTATGGAATATAATGTATGCTTTCAACACAAATGTGTTCAACACCTACAACATGAACTTCTACGATGGACACGACAGGCTTTTGATAAACCTATGGCAAACCAAACAAAAAGTAATATCCGATGAGATTGCTCAATAAGGCAAGGCCCTCTGAATGTGAGAAAACAATAGAAACCCACAAATGTGTACTTTGGGACTGTTTAGGAGCACATCATATATGGGGAAGAATACTGAGAGTCCTATGATGCTTGGCAGTCTCGTAAATAACAAAAGGTAACCCAACTAACCACAAATCAAGTCTAGCACCTTATAACTATCGATTTGTAGGATATAAAGTTAATTTGACACAATGAATCGACAAGGAACATGACAAATCACATCAAGATGGACTTATGATAAAATCTGATCAACTCCGTTGCTATGTGATTCATCTGGAAGCATAGGTGCTCACTGCTTACTGTTATTTGAAGAAGCCTCGTGCAAAAGCGTGCAGCTGAGACGATTATTGATGATCTGAACCGAAATTGCCCACACATTACAAGGACAATCTCTGCAATTAAGGAACAAAGGCATCAACATTTGTTAGTTACTTACATATGTTTTTAGCACTGTAAGCAAGCACATGTCTGATCTACTCTCTCTATTTCTTCTACTTTATTGTTACTTTCTACACTTTTTACATCCTCTACCCTAATTATATTACCTTTCACTTGTTCCTCAATAAACCATGTTCAGTCTCTTTGTTATGTGTTTAAGCAATTAGCGTAAAGAACAAGCCTCCCTTATCTGATGCCCGTAGAACAATGCATTAAAATTGTTGCGTTGTCTGAAAACCTTATCTGAGTCTCCCTTTATATTATCCTAACAAGCCTTAATTGTGTGTATCATCCCCTAGATTTTAACTAGAGAGACGCCGACACCTTGTGATCGATCGATCTATCGGCCTCCGATCTCGTGAGTCTGGATCTAAAAAAATTTAAGTTTGTGAAGGACGTGTACAAACAAGATCACGTCACGAGTTCAAGGGATCTGCTGGTGATTGCAGATACATACATGGTTCTTCTACAAGGTTGGAACAGAGAAGGGGTCATGAATCTCTAAACCCTAACCAAACCATAATCAAGCCCTAATCAAGCCTCGAACATACAATATATGTGTGATGCTTAAACCCTGATCAAGCCCTAATCAAGCCCTCGAAATATGACAAACGTGTAGCCCTACACCCTAATCAGGCCCTAATCAGGAGCTCCGGACATATGATGGATGTGTAGCCCTGAACCCTAATCAGGCCCTAATCAGGAGCTCCGAACTTACGACAAATGTGTAGCCGTAAACCCTAATCGAGGCCTAATCAAGCCTTGAAGACACGATACGACAAATGTGCACCCCAACCCTGACCCCAACCCTAATCAAGCCATAATCAAACCCTAATCAAGGCCTAATCAAGCCCCGAAGATACAATATCGCAAATGTGTACCCCAACCCTAACCCTAACCCTAATCAAGGCCTACTCAAGGCCTAATCAAGCCCCGAAGATACGATACGACAAATGTGTACCCAACCCTAACCCTAACCCTAACCCTAACCCTAATCAAGGCCTGATCAAGCCCCGAAGATACAATATCGCAAATGTGTACCCAACCCTAACCCTAACCCTAATCCTAATCAAGGCCTACTCAAGGCCTGATCAATCCCCGAAGATACGATACGACAAATGTGTACCCAACCCTAACCCTATCCCTAACCCTAAGCCTAATCAAGGCCTGATCAAGCCCCGAAGATACAATACGACAGATGTGTAACCCTAACCCTAACCCTAACCCTAACCCTAACCCTAACCCTAACCCTAACCCTAACCCTAACCCCAACCCCAACCCTAACCCTAACCCTAACCCCAACCCCAACCCTAACCCTAACCCTAACCCTTACCCTAACCCTAACCCTAACCCTAACTCCAACCCTAACCCTAACCCTAACCCTAACCCTAACCTAACCTAACCCTAATCAAGCAACAATAGAATTCTGTTTGGTGGACGTTGGTAGCCGTTGTGGTAAACGAAAACTCAAACCGGAAACGGTAACAAGAAGAAAGAAGAAAGAAGAAGAAGAAGAAGCTCCGTTCGCCATCGCCATCTCCATCGCCGTCTCTCTGAAGAAGAAGAAGAAGAAGAAGAAGAAGAAGAAGAAGAAGCTCTCTGCTCCATCGCCATCGCCATCGCCTTCGCCATCTCCATCTCTCTGTCAGACAGAAGAAGAAGAAGAAGAAGAAGAAGAAGAAGAAGAAGAAGCAGAAGGAGCAGCAGCAGCTCTCTGCTCCATCTCCATCTCCATCTCCATCTCCATCTCCATCTCTCTCCACGCCGACTCGAGCTCCCATGGCTGCTGCCCCCGCCGCCGAGGAGAAGCGCGCCTGGTCCGACCTGCGCAGCGGGAGCCGCGCCTTCCTCCGCGCCCTCCTGCGATGGCTCAGCTACGCCGCGCTCGCCTCCGCCGCCATGGCCATGGTCGTCGTGCTCACGCTCAGGATCTTCCCCACGCCCTGGGGCTGGAGCTTCATCGCCATCTCCGCCATCGCCATGGCGAGCTCTGCGCTGGGAGCCTCATCCTGCTGCTCTTCTTCTTCTTCTTCTTCTTCTTCCTCCTTCTCCTCCCCTTCCTCCAGATGCGGCTATGGCGTCTACACGTCGCTGCTCGTGGCCTCTGTGATTCTGCAGGGATCGCTCTTCCTGCTCTTCGTCTCCCGCCCTTCGGCCGTTCTCTCCCGCCTCGACGCGCAGAGGGGGGCCTCTGATGCTCGCCTCCTCCTCAAGATCGGCGCCGCTGCTCTCCTCTGCACCTGCTCCGCCCATCTCCTCCTCCTCTCCCTCTCTTGCCTCCTCCATCGCTGCTCTGCTCGCCGCCCTTCCGCCCCCCATGGCTATGTCGACCTCGAAGCCGGAGCCATGGATCCCTCCGATCCTCGCCCCTTCTTCCTCTTCTCCTTCTCCCGCGGCGCCTCCAAGAAGAGGAATGCTGCCAGAGTCCAGGAGGTAGCTACCATGGATCCCAAGCCTTCTGCAGGGGAAGGGAAGCAGGACATGTCCAAGAAGAAGGAGCAGGAGCAGAAGCAGATGCAAAAGAACCAGAATGGATCAGAAGACGGCTGCAAGAAGACCAAGGAAGATCCAAGAGATGAGAAAGAAGAAGAAGCAGAAGATGGGAAATCCACAGGCCATGTCTAGTAGCAGCTGCAATGCGACATTTCAGCTGCCATGGCGAAGCTCAAGTGCTATACACAAGCCCATCTCCATCTCCATCTCCATCTCCATTTCATTCTCCATCTCCATCTCCATCTCCATCTTCAGATCATGACGCTGCTTGTGGTCGGAAAACCATCCCAAATTTCAGTCCTGAAATTGTGCCTTTGATCCTCCTCCTCCTTTGGGTTTCTTGTTGCTAGTTAAAACCTCTATCTTCTCTGATAGATGATGGATTGAAATGAGCTAAGAAATGGTACAAATCTCTCTCGTTTGTCTATCAAGTTGCTGTGATTCAGATCTACGGCCTTCTACTCCTCCCTTGTCTGTGCTTGAAAAACAGAAAAAGGAAAAAGAGAAGCTTTTTGTGGCTACATGTGGATGAAATCGGAGAATCTGGACTATGAACTTATTGTGCCATTGCTACAGAATTTCCCAGATCACAAATGAATGAATCAAGATGTTAATAATTGACAGGAATATCCACCGGTACGGAGGACGAAATCCGATATACAGTGTTCGCAGATTGCAAGCAAACCGAATTGTATGTCTAACCGATTCAAGAGTGTATGCGGATGAGATTGGTTCCAAATTATGGGCTTTTTGTGTGCCATTGATGCAGCGTTTGCAGATCACAAATGAACCAGGACGTTGATTCGGAAATCGGAGCAAATGTATAATCATCAAGGTTTTTAGAGTTCAAGTTGTGCCGGATGGCCGATGTGTTAAAAATGGTTGGTTCTATCTTATTAAACCTTGATCCTTCAAACCCTAAAAATCTGAGCTATGGCTATGATCCTCATTAGGCCATTGTAAAAACCCGTGATCCTAAGGGTTATCATTGTTATCATTGTTAAATGTTCTTGGGGTGTGCATGCAAAAGAAGCCTCACATCAGTCAAATAAGGAGATGTGCATGTACATGCACAAATTGTCAATGGATAAGATTTCTCGTTTGGTTACGGTAAAAACCCTAAACTCTGAATTGTTCTTATGTGTATGCATGCAAAGGAAGCCTCGAATCTGTAGAAAAGCTTGAATTTGCCATGGCTAAGATTTCTCATTTGGAAGTTGCCATGGCTAAGATTTCTCATTTGGTCAACGGTAAAAACCCTGAACTCTGAATTGTTCTGATGTGTATGCATGCAAAGGAAGCCTCAAATCTGTAGAAATGCTTGAATTTTGCCATGGCTAAGACTTCTTGAATTGTTCTTATCATGTGTACGCATGCAAAGGAAGCCTCAAATCTGTAGAAAAGCTTGAATTTGCCATGGCTAAGACTTCTCATTTGGTCATGGTAGAAACCCTAAACCCTGAATTGTTCTTATATGTGCATGCAAAAGAATCGCATGACAAGTATGCAACTTGTATTCTTTCTGTCACCTCCTCTTCTGCAAAACCCTAATAAGCTTCAGGGCAAAGCGTGCTGAAGGAGCAGGAGCAGGAGCAGGAGCAGCAAGAGAAGAAGAAGAAGAACAACAAGAACAAGCAGTTCTTCAACCCCTCAGCTAGCCCATGGCACTTCATCTCCTCCATGGAACCTTCCACGTTACCATCATGCAAGCTACTGACCTCCCGCACCACCATCACCATCCGCACCTCGATCTCCATCGCCGCGCAGGCAGCCGAGGGTTCATCCACGGGGTAAGTTGTCTATGTCAGATGCTATGTATTGGTCTAACCAAATAAGATGCTTGTCTGCATATAGAGATCTGTGGCAGACATACATACATACAAGTATACATATTAGTGTGATTTCTACATCACGACTTGCCTGTAGTGTGGGATTCTGTCAGTTCAACCCTGTGACGTTGTATGAGATGATTTCGACTATGTTTCAGCTTCTGGATGGAGTTCAAGGTGTCATGCATGGTGTAGGGAGTGGTTCCACAAGACTGTATGCAACAGTGGAAATGGAAAGCTTCCGAGTTGCAAGGACCCGAATCATCGAAGATGAGGCAAGGAATCCCTTGTGGAATGAGTCCTTCCATATCTACTGTGCTTACAATGTGGCAAATGTGGTAGTGAAGGTAAAAAATGATAACCCTATCGGGGCGGAAGTGTTGGGAGAAGCCAAGATTCCTATGGCCGAGATCTTGTTGGGTCAGGAAATCGATCGATGGTACGATCTACGCACCGAAGAGGAGCCTCCGTCAGTTCTTAAGGGCAGGATACACATCCAAATGCAGTTTTTCGACATCTCCAGTGAACCCTTCCTCGATAAGGGAGTGATGGATGGAATGTACCCCGGTGTGCCTTACACATACTTTCCGCAGCGGAAAGGCTGCAAGGTCACACTCTACCAAGATGCACATGTCTCTGGTGGGTTTTGTCCAAGAATAGCTCTGAGTAGTGGGAAACTGTATGAGCATCATCGTTGCTGGGAAGATATATATCTGGCAGTGTGCGGTGCCAAGCATTGCATCTATGTGGCTGGGTGGTCTGTTTACACTCAGATAGAGCTGGTTCGGAGCCAGGAAAGCTCGATCCATGAGAGGTCAGAAGAGCCTTTGAAATTGGGGGAGCTCTTGAAACGTAAGGCTTCACAAGGGGTGATGGTGAATATGTTGGTCTGGGATGATCGGACATCTGTGGGAATCCTCCGAAGAGACGGGCTTATGGCCACCCATGATGAGGATACAGTAGAGTATTTCCGGTCAAGCGACGTGAATTGCATCCTTTGTCCAAGGAATCCAGACAATGGGCTGAGTGTAGTGCAGGAGATGCAAATCGGGGCCATGTTCACTCATCATCAGAAGCTTGTCGTTGTGGATGCTCCCTTGCCCAATGCTTCTCGTAGCGGTGATGAAGGGCAACGGCGAATTGTGAGCTTCGTGGGTGGTATCGATCTCTGCGATGGAAGATACGATACGCAGCAGCATTCGCTTTTCCGCACTTTGAATAGCGCCCACAAAGAGGACTTCCATCAGCCCAACTTCCCTGGTTCGAGCATGAAACGAGGCGGTCCTAGGGAGCCATGGCATGATATCCACTGCAAGCTCGAGGGCCAAGTTGCATGGGATGTGCTATGGAACTTCGAGCAACGTTGGCAAAAACAAGGATCAGAAGCGAAGCTGCTAAATTTACGGGAGATTCCGTCGATAGACCCTCCATCACCGGTCATGTTTGCAAATGACCCAAGCACGTGGAACGTGCAGCTGTTTCGATCCATCGATGGAGGTGCTGCCTTTGGTCTTCCTGACAACCCCGGTGATGCATCAAAGGCGGGCTTAGTAAGCGGGAAAGATAGCGTGATCGATCGAAGCATCCAAGATGCATATATACATGCGATTCGACGGGCCAAGAATTTTATCTACGTCGAGAATCAATATTTTCTCGGAAGCTGTGCGACCTGGCAGTCGGAGCAAGATGTGGGCTGTTTGCATCTGATTCCGATCGAGATCGCCTTGAAGATCGCAAGCAAGATTGAGCGCAGAGAGCGGTTTACAGCATACATCGTGGTACCTATGTGGCCAGAAGGTGTTCCGGAAAGTGGGTCAGTCCAGGCCATCTTGCACTGGATGCACCAGACCATGGAAATGATGTACAAAATCATTGCCCAAGCTCTAGAGGCTCGAGGGTTGTATGATGAGGACCTCCAAGATTATCTAACCTTTTTCTGTCTCGGAAATAGGGAGCAGAGAACCGGAGGCGAGTACACTCCACCAGATCGGCCTGAGCTCGAGACCGATTACAGGCTTGCCCAAGATAACAGGAGGTTCATGATCTATGTGCATTCGAAGATGATGATAGGTAAGGGTGCTCTTGTTTCCTTTTTTCTTCTTGATGAAGAGGGCTGGGTAATTTTTGTCGAGGTCGGAGGGGGAAGGAGAGAGCTCACTCCGATCTCCAGCTAACAATTTGGAAAGCTCCCTTCCTGCACATATATATATATATATAAACCACACCTATGCATTCTCTCCATCACAAAAGCTTTTAGGCTTCGGTTGTGCTTTGTCTTTGCATTTTGTGTGGAAATTACTGAGGTCCACATTGCTGCAATGTTTTCAGTGGATGATGAATACATCATTGTGGGATCGGCAAACATCAATCAACGGTCTATGGATGGAGGCAGGGATTCGGAGATTGCGATGGGAGCGTATCAACCAGCTCACACTATCATGAGCGAGCCTCCGTCTCCGAAGGCAGATATCCACGGCTTCCGAATGTCGCTGTGGTACGAACATCTAGGCTTTCTGGAAGAATCTTTTGAGGAGCCATGGAGGCTTGATTGCATTCGCAGGGTGAACTCGATCGCCCGTGATCTATGGAATCAGTTTGTTGCCTATGAACCAGTTGATCTACTTGGTCACCTTCTGAAATATCCTGTTGCTGTCGGGTATGATGGTTCAGTTACAGAGCTTCCAGGTCAGAGATGCTTTCCTGATACGAGGGCCCCCATTCTTGGTGCCAAAACTCTCCCGCCCCCAATTCTAACTACCTAAACTGTTCCATGATTTTTCACTACCCAGACAATCCACACATTCATGCTAATCTTGAGTGGATTTACGCCTTTTTAGCTCACTTTGTACAAAAAGATTATCGATTTCTGCTGTTATTTTGTACAAAAGACATCAATAAGACATCAATTTCTACATCCATTCATGTTAATCTTGAGTGGATTTACACCTTTTTAGCTCACTGTGAGGAAAAGAGTATCAATTTCTGCTTTTTATTTTGTAGAAAAGATATCAATTTCTACTTTCATTTTGTACAAAAGATATCAATTTTACTTTTATTTGGGCAGAAGGTATCAATTTCTACTTTCACTCTGTTTCTTCTTTTTGGATGTTTACTGCAGTGAAATAATTAGGCTTAACCTTTTTTTTTTCTTTGTAGAACAGGGATCAATTTCTTCTTCCATTCTGTTTTTTGTTTTCAATGTATAATTGATAATCAATCCAGTACCGACAATTCTCCTTGATTCTATTTTTCTTCTCTTTCAAATGGCACACATCCTCCTCTCTCTTTGTGTCACAAGCATTTGAGCGAACTGCAGATATAATAGTACATCAGATTCTCGTTCAACAAACCTGGTAAATTACTTTGTTAGTCAAATAAATTTGAGCTGCTTGACTAGAAACTGAAGTACCACAAATTTGACCAATGCCGTACGTCCGGGAAAAATGTGGTGAATTTGTATTGGTTTTGAAATCTTTCAATCTATGTCTTCCAGAGTATAAATGTTGTTGATACGTTCACTCCATCGGATTTAATAGCAGCATAACACTATTACTCAACAGATCTGAGTCAACCAGGATGATTCATTTGTGGTTCAAAGTCAGCATGACTTGATTGAAACATGGGTTTTGATGAATGTCAATATCTTTGGGAGGATACCAATATGCCAAAAAGCAGTTGAGAATTACCGCAACTCTTTGCAAAATCCCAGCTGGAAATGAATGGGTTGGAGATCTATCTTCCATTCCTTTGCATAAATCCATGAAAGCTTACTGCCTCCCTGGGTTCTTACAGTCAGTAATTTTTCTACAAAATCTTTTTCTGCATCTTCCTGCAGTTAGGGGCCTGTCTGAGAAGGTATTCTCAAGCAGGGCTTTTTATGTTAGTAGAATTGTATTCTCTTTGGGAGACTGATTCATTGGTGCCCAGAAAGAACTTCGTGCTATTTACACAGCGCTCCCGTAACTCCTCGGGGAAAACAAAGCGAAACATTTCCACCTGCGTCGATCCATAAGTTACTCCCAGGGTCCTTACAGTTAGTAGCTTTTAATCTCATCGCCTCGATCTTTTCTGCGTCCTTCTGCATTCCAGCGGCTGCGAAAATCTCGGCCATAAGAACATATATAACCGCACAAGCATCATCGAGCTGAACTGCCTGATCGAAAGCCAATATCCCGAGCTTCACATTGCCCCATTTTCTACAACCGCCCAACAATGCGAGCCAAACGGCGGGATAATCCGAAGACGGCATCGCTCTGATCACCTGCATCGCCATGTCGAAACGACCAGAGAATCCAAAGATGGCTACCATGCATGTATGATGCTCCAGATTGGGAACGATTCCATATCTCCTCGTCATGCTTCCGAAAAGCATTTGCGCATCGTCTGTTAGGCCCGAGTGACTACACGCGCTTAAAACGCAGAGGCATGTGATTTCGTCGGGGCGGAATCCTTCGCTTTGCATCCTCCAGAAGCAGTTGAGCGCTTCATGACCTTGCCCTTCTTGGGCATACCCAGAAATCAGAGCATTCCATGACACGACGCTTCGCACAGGAAGCTCTTCCAGGACTTTCTGCGCTTGCCGAAGCACGCCGCATTTAGCGTACATGTCCACCAGCACATTGCCGATTGCCACATCCTTGCTGAAAAAGCCTCCGCATAAGATCTCGTTATGAATTTGTTTGCCCTTGTTTACAGCCCCCGTGTTGCCGCAGGCCTTTAGTATGCAAATGAAGGTGACCTCGTTCGGAGGGAGGCCCTCGCTCTGCATCCGTTCGAAACAGTTCAGCGCTTCGTGGCATTGCCCTTGCTGAACATAACCTGCTATCAGTGCAGACCACGATATCACATTTCGGATACGAAGCTCTTCGTGTAGCTTTTGCGCTTTCACAAGCTCTCCGCACTTGGCATACATATCAACCAAAGCAGTCCCGAGCACAATATCCTTTTCGATATCCGTTTCTAGAAAGCGCCTATTTATGATCTCGTTGTGGATCTGTTTGCCTTTCTCGACAGCTCCTATGCCGCCGCAAGCCTTCAGAACACACATATATGTGACATCATCCGGAGCAAGCCCCTCGCTTTGCATTTGGTCAAACGAATTTACCGCTTCATGACCTTGGCCATGTTCAGCATATCCGTTAATTAGGGCATTCCAAGATACTACATTCCGAACATGAAGCTCTTTCAAGACTTGCTGGGCTTTGCTGAGGACACCGCATTTCGCGTACATATCCACTAAGCCATTGCCAAGAACAATATACTTCTGCAAGAAACCCCTATTCACAATTGTTTCATGAATTTGTTTGCCTTTCCCTAGAGACCCAGTGCTACCACAGGCCTTCAATACGCATATGAAGGTCACGGTGTTTGGTGAGAGGCCCTCGATCAGCATCTGCTCGAAACAGTTCAGTGCTTCTTGACACTGCCCTTGCTGGGTGTAACCTGTAATTAGAGCATTCCAAGTCACTACGTTCCGAACAGCAAGCTCCTCGATGACCTCTTGAGCTTTTGCAATCATCCCACACTTGGCATACATATCCACCAAAGCAGTGCCCAGTACAACATCTTTTTCTAGTAAACCTTTGCCCTTAATCTCTTCATGGATTTTTCTGCCCTTCTCTATAGCTCCTGTGCTGGCACAAGCCTTGAGAATACATGCGAATGTCACAGCATGCGGGGAGAGGCCCTCACTTTGCATTCGGTCAAAGCAGTCCAGTGCTTCATCACCTAGCCCCTGCTGAGCGTAACCCGAAATTAATGCATTCCACGCAACCACATCTCGAATCTGAAGCTCTTCTAGCACTTGTTGTGCTTTAGAGAGGTCACCACATTTCGCATACATATTGACCAATGCAGTGCCGAGCACGACATCATTTTCCAACAAACATCTACTCACAATATCATCGTGAACCTTCCTGCCCCTTTCTATGGCTTTGGTGTTTCCACATGCCTTTAAAATAGAAATGAATGTAACTGCATCTGGGTGAAGACCCTTACTTTGCATTCGCACAAAACAATTTAGCACCTGACGATCTTTCCCCTGCTTCGCATAGCCTGCAATCAATGTAGACCAAGAGACCGAGTCCTGGAGAGCAAGTTCTTCAACAACTTGCTCTGCCAGGGCAAGCGTTCCACATTGCACATACATATCCACCAAGCAAGCGCCTAGCACAATATTACCTTCCAGAAAACCTTTCATCGAGATCTCTCTGTGAAGCTTTCTTCCTTTTGTCAAAGCTCCAACGTTTGCACAAGCTTTCAAGGCACAGATAAAGGTCAGTATATCCGGTGAAAAGCCCTCCTTTTGCATCTGTTCAAAGTAGTGCAGTGCTTTACTACCTTGTCCCTCCCGAGTATACCATGCAATCAAAGCATTCCAAGAATGTTCATCACAAGGAGGAAGCTGCTGAATATCTTGTACGTCCTTTATACATACACCACATTTGGCAAACATATCCACCAAAGCATTAGTAAGCATGATATCCTTCTTCAGCAAACCCAGACTCACAAGATGTTCATGAATTTTCTTACCCTTCTCAAGATATCTACCATTTCCACATGCCTTCAAAATGCCAATAAAGGTGGCAGCATCTGGATCGAGACCCTCCTTTTGCATCTGCTCATAACAGTTCAATGCTTCATGACCCTGCCCCTGCTGTGCATGACGTACAATCATGGAATTCCAAGAGACCACGTCACGAACAGGAAGCTCCTCTAGCACCTGTTGTGCTTCACTGAGCACGCCACACCTAGCATACATATCCAGCAAAGCATTGCCAAGCATTGTATCCTTCTCCAACAAGCCCCTATTCACAATCTCATCGTGAATTTGCTTTCCCTTTTCCATACTGCCGGTACTACCGCATGCTTTGATGATGCAAGTGAAGGTGATCACATCTGCAAGAACGCCCTCGCTTTGCATTTGATCAAAACAGTTTAGTGCCTCATAATATTGTTCATGATGCACATACCCTGCAATAAGTGCATTCCACGAAACAACATTCCGCACTGGAAGCTCTTCGAGGAGTTGCTGGGCCATTGTAAGAGCCCCACATTTTGCATACATGTCCACCAATGCAGTACCAATGACAACATCGTTAACCAACAAGCTTCTGACCACAATCTCTTGATGAATTTGCTTACCTTTTTCTATAGCCCCTATGCATCCGCAAGCCTTCAAGATGCATATAAAAGTGATTGCATTCGGAGCAATGCCCTCCCGTTGCATTTGCTCGAAACAGTTCAATGCATCGTGGAATCGCCCTTGCTGGGCATACCCGGAAAGCAGCGCATTCCAAGAGGTCACATTCCGTAGAGGAGTATCATGGACCACGTCGCGTGCTTTTGCAAGCACGCCGCATTTGGCATACATAGTTATGAGAGCGCTGGCTAGATGAGGACTGGCATCGAGCAAACCCAATTCAACAACATCTGCATGTAGCCGAACGCCGCGAGAAAGATCCTTCTTTTCGGCACAGTCCTTGAGGGAGGCCACAAAGGCAAAGCCTTTCCGAATGCACTCGTCACCGGTACGCCGTGCACCGGGCTTGGAGCCCGAACTTGCGGCGAAGTAGCGAGGGCGCGAGGTTCCATAGCTGCAGCATCGGAGGAGGTTTGGGCATGGTCTAGCCATGGAGCGGGGCGGCTCTCCTGGGCGTCATCGATGGGGCGATGTTGCCGTGTGCTGGAGGAGTGGAAGGAAGGCCATGGATCCATAGAGTTCCTCATGAAGTGCGAGCATGAAGGAGCATCAGAACCCGGAGGAAGCTGCTGATCTACGGGGATGGGAACACAGGAATCGCCATAGCTGTGGGCTAGGGCTAGGGCTACAGAGACACAGGAAGAGGGGAGCAGGGGAGACGACAACATGCCGATGATTCCACCGTCACCATAATCATCATCATGCATCCACCGCCACCATCACCATCATCATCATGCATCCACCGTCACCTTCATCATCCATCCATCCATCCACCATCATCATCCATCCATCATCATCATCCATCCATCATCATCATCATACATCCAGCACCATCATCATCATGCATCCAGCATCCATCATCATCATGCATCCAGCATCCATCATCATCATGCATCCAGCATCCATCATCATCATGCATCCAGCACCATCATCATCATGCATCCAGCACCATCATCATCATGCATCCAGCACCATCATCATCATGCATCCAGCATCCATCATCATCATGCATCCATCATCATCATCATCATGCAACCACCACCATCATCATCATCATGCATCCAACACCATCATCATCATGCATCCACCACCATCATCATCATAGATCCATCATCATCACCATCATCATCATCATCATGCATCCATAATCATCATCATGCATCCACCATCATCATCATGCATCCATCAGCATCATGCATCCAGCACCATCATCATCATGCATCCAGCATCCATCATCATCATGCATCCAGCATCCATCATCATCATGCATCCAGCATCCATCATCATCATGCATCCAGCACCATCATCATCATGCATCCAGCA